>KN819454.1:30072-40345 GCA_000827475.1 Paxillus involutus ATCC 200175
ACGGACTGCGCTGCAAGCTGACGTAGCCCATCGATGTTGAAGACACATCTGCGCTCTGTGTGGCGAAGGACATCGTTGATACTGACTCACATGTTAGATTACGGGTTAGACGTATACCCCATAGAATAATATGTATGAGACTTACATCCACCGCCCTGACGTGTAGTCAAAAAGGTCGTTACAAAGATGCGCCATGATAGAGAACGCGCGATGTGACGGCCAACGGGTCGAGCCTGAGGTGGCGATGGAGCTCAAGTAGGAAAAGTGAAATGAACGAAGTGAGGAGTGAGGACGGCGCAGAGACAGCGAGACTGGAACTGCCGGTAAGTCGAAGACGAGTCTCGCGCTCCCAATACAGGGCATGCAAGGAGAGAGAGCTTTTCCTGTTTGGTGACCCACGCCTGGCAATCATCTGAGGTCAGGAGTCCTAGTCAGGAGTCAGGACATGACGTCTCAGTTTCTCATGATTGGAAATGCGTGAATGGGAATGCACGCACATTGGGCGGATATTCCCTTCCGTCGTTTCGCCATAGCCCTACTGGTCCCTGGAACTCCTGGTCGCTGACGAACGGCCGTCAGTGATTTGGCAAGGGTATTTACGGAGATCGTGCGCATACAACGAAGGACGATGAGAAGGGTGACACGGGCAACCGGCCCGTACAAATTTATTGGACCTCATTGCACTGCCCCCACCGAAAACACATGACCGTCCTCGAAGACGTCCATCGTCTCTCTCGATTCCCAATCCCATATTCTGACTGTCGTATCTTTACTAGCATCTTTCCATCCCGAGCCAGCCGTGGCGATGTCAGTGTGACCACTCAACAACCCTGTCGCTCCTGTCTTCCGGTCCCATGTACGAAGTTTCCTGCACTCACTAGTTTATTGTCATCTAGGTAGAAGCACGTGCAATAAACCGGAGCTTCGTGGCCTCCCAATACTTGCACAGGCACTTGTTCGCTCGCATTCTCCGAAGACACCGACTGAGATGAGGGGGACGAACGCCGAATGGAGCGCGCACGCCCTTGGAAGGCACAGAACGAGATGAGGTATGCGTATTGAATCTACTATTGATGGATGGAAGGGAAACTGGGCAGTCACGGTGGCTCGCGTTGTAAGCGGGAGAGGCGTTGGACGGAGGGGGTCAGGAAAGGGAGTGATCAAGCAGCAGACATTGTTCTTCGGGTGAGTTCGGCCATGATATATTTCGTGTGCATTGGTCACCATGCTCATCACAATCACACGTCGAATGTGTTTGATAGATGCCCACACTGTTTTCTTCGTGACTTTCGCAGCATGGTTGCGTGTTAATGCCCCATTTATCATGCTCATGCGTTTTCCCCCTCCTTTCATGGCCGTTTAACCAGCCTGACAACGCTGCAGCCCCTCCCCAAATCTCAACAATCCGAAGTTACTACAGGCCAAATCACCCTCGGAGAAGTACCTGTGGGCCCTATGGCCCGATCTACCACCGGACGACACAGCAACCCGGTTCTCGAGCGTTCTCGCAATCTTACTTATCTGTGTATCCTGGATGAAATTCAAGTGCACCAATTAAAGAGAAAGAGCATCCACCTGCCTCAGCGCCCGGTATTTGGGTGGCTCTGGCCGAGCCTGTGAGACAGCGTACAACAACACCATCAAGATCACGGAAGACGAAGAATCCTTGCACAGATCCATCTAGAGGGTGCGTGCCACTGGCGTATATGTACCTCGAATCCTACGCAGTGGTGATCGCTTCTATTTCCAAAATCTGTTACAGTGATCAAGAGTCCTGTTACTATCTTATCCGCGCTACGAATGGCGACAGAAAGCCCATTTCGCTGTTTTTTTCTGTTTCGCGGGACGAGGATCATGGCTGACAGACTCGCCACGATATCGATGTTCTCGGGATACCGAGAGAGGAGATGACTTATCTCAACTTACGTTGAGATTGTGACACTATAGTGACCAACGAGTTCGCGGATCTCCGAGTCGACAATTTCACGCTCCAGATTAGCAGAATGTGGCCATAGAATTCTGGGAGGAGCACTTCTTGAACATTTCATAAATCCCCCCATATCTTGGTGGAAGGAATGGTTGTTAACACGCTCCCGAGTCCCGAATCATCCCAGAAACTCGGCGATATTGCCAACAAGATAGCCGCATCAGCGCTTCTGCCCGGAACGACCTTTCCACAGCTACTGCTTACTAGTACCTTCAACTTACGTGTCATGACTGCTCAGTATCATCCTCGGGAAGGCGGCATGGCATCAACCACACACAGGCGAAAAATCGCTCGCCGATCTCAGCATCGAGAAGACTGATGCGGGCACTATCGTGCACCACCTCCGTCTTCGCAACCAAACATAGGGTATCGCCCTTTCGTTTGATGACAGGATTATCATGTGTGACTCGGAGTGTTTGTCCCCGCCTTTCTCCCCATTCGCTCTTCCTGGTTCGGTCCTTGGAACGTCGCAGTGGTTTCTGATGATGTTTTGCTTCTCAACAGCGCAACAGGATGGCAAGCGACCACTATAGGTAAGTTGTGGATATTCGTCATTTTGGAATACGCGGGTTGGCGAATAGTGCAGATGTGAGACGTTGAAGAGCGTGAGGGTTCGTAGGGACTGGATTTGGGGATCAATTCGGGGCGCTCCAATACCTTCCTCCGAGTCAGAGTAGCCCTTAGGTCGAGTTCTCCCGTTGACGAAGGAGATACGAAATAGACGACGCTCCTACTATATTGTCCTCCGCGCTTTCAGATGTGACATATGCTTTGCCTACAAGGGAAGAACGTCAGGCCTTAGTATTGAGAACGTTTGTGTGATGGTAATGGGTATAAACGTGGTATATGCACCTGCCGCACTTAGATCATTCGGGATCAAGTATGCCATCTACGTGACCTGTGGCAACCTTTGCAGGTCTGGGTCCTTCAGTCCCTGCCGGCGCCTGAGGAAGCATCTTTTGGAATCTGGTGCTCCACGTGGTGCTGTGCCCTGACGAAAACAGGCAAATTCCACTTCACACTGAATGCGAGGAGCAACGGACGTCCGCCATATCGTTGCAATTAGTATGTCGTTTTACAACCTACATAGTCCACCTGTGAAGTACCATCTCGGGGGAACATCAACCGCAATGTCGACTATCGTTTCATCCAAGACATCGCCGACCTGAAACGCGGGAGGGTTGGCGCAAACGAGGCACGTAAGTTGTACGGCTGGATTGGACTCACCACAAAAGGGGGGTACCCCAACCGTGACGTCGCCTATCATTTCGTCGGCAGTATCGCCGGTATCGCCGGTCCGGAACGCGGGCGGGAGGACGCAGACGTGGGTTCGTTTGAATGTGGCAGTGATATGGACACGAAGTCGCGATCGAAATATTGACAATGAGGAATGATTGGATACGTGACGAGAGATACACGGGAACCTGAAACTGGCGGTACCCCTCCCACGCGTTGGGGTCCAAACCTAGTATGTACAGCTACTACTCGCGAGTCGTGACTCTCATTCTATTACTACTACCTCGTTCAAGTTGGTCACCGGGTACACATGCTTCAATGTCTGGCTCTACTTGTCTATGTCTTCTCACATGCCACTAGTCACAAAGCGCCCGGCTAGTGCAGTGGTACCTCCGAGTCCGGTCTAAGATCCTTCTGACTCCAACTTGAAGAACTGTCGCCAGACTGTCTGTAGCCAGTGCGACTATCGTAACCAATCCCGACATCACCGCCGTGCATCGACAATTTGTGGTGTGGTCGATATCGCCAAGGCCAGGTCCTGCCTCGAGGCAACGAGCGCTCGTCGAATCACTGGTTATGCAGGGTGATGCTTCTATGCCCCCCATATTCACTTCTGTGAATGGTGAGATCTGTATTGGACATCAACGCTCCACAGCGTTCCGGGTCAACTTGCAAATAATTGATCGCCCTCATCGTGACGAATGCCATTTTCGAGGTGGGTCGCTGCACGTTATGAATCATGGTTGAATCATGGTTGAAACTTGAGACCACCATTCAATTTGCTTAATTTAGTCACGTCATATAGATTTTATGATAGGTCGGCCTAACTTCAAGGCCCGAGAACCATTCGAAATGCTTCCAACAGGTGTTACTATGAGGGGTGGTTTTTGCTATGTTTACTTCCATTCCATCAAGGGTTGTGCCGTCACTATGGGCGCCATGACCTGTGAGCGACGAGGTTGCGACTTTCATACTTACTTATCCTAGGACCAACGAACGCCGAGAGTCCTTCCGGAGTTTGTACTTATGGTATAGTTCAGGTACGTGGTGGTTTTTGTGGAGTCGCTTAAGCTCATGCGGCCAATGAGAGACTTGCATGCGGAGTGGGGCGCGATAACAGCATAACGCAAAGGTTCCTCGAGGCTTCAGGCCTCAGCGCTACTTTGTCTGACTGTCGAGAACATGTTCTTTTCGCTTCCCCTTGGCACAGCACCAATCATAAGTGAAAATGACACGACTGATTTAAAGGCCAGCTCTTCATGAGACCATTGCAAAATCGTCCTCAATATCACGATCTGTTCATGCCATCTATCCCTCACAGCACTGGCCCGGGCAGCGACGGAGTGGAGCTGCTTGGTTCAACTAGTCCCATCGTGTACACAGCGGAGCCAGACCCCATCGAGCCAGACTCCCGGCCGAGGAACCTCGTTGTGTGCATTGACGGAACATCAAACAGATTTGGTCGAAATGTTGTGATTTTTTCCTTTGCGTCCTTCGGTCTGAGCTCATCACTGTACACAGAGTACCAACGTCGTGAAGCTGTTTGCAAAAATCAATTGGGATCCCAAAGGCCCACTCCCGCAACAACGAGGATACTACTCCAGTGGTCTTGGGACCTGCCCGAAAGCTTGGGATGTGGCCAGCCACTTGCGAAGGTCGTTCTCTGATATAATGGAGGGAGCTTTTGCCTGGTTAGTTCTTGGTGTATGTCGCCGCATGGAGGGATGTAATAACACAAATTCCACAGGAACGTGGAGGAGATCGTACAAGATGCATACGGCTGGCTGGCCAGGGAGTACAAGGAAGGGGACAAGATATACTTATTCGGTGGGTTCATTTCGCTATGGTCCGGGATAGTGCTCAACGGGAGTGCTAGGTTTCTCTCGAGGCGCTTATCAAGTCCGGGTTCTTGCCGGGATGATACACGAGGTAAGACCTCGCCCACGTTGCATCACCGACTTCTTCACATGGCTTGCAGGTTGGGTTGATCAAGACTGCGACGGACAAACAAATTGAAACGTCAGTATATCAGGTTCTTTCTGTCTACGGATCCCATGAACGCACAGCTACAGGGCCTATGAACATTATGTGGCCGTTCGCTCAGGGAAACTTCATGCAACAGATATCGCAACAGACTTCAAGCAGACGTTCTGTTGGAAAGACATGAAAGCACATTTTGTCGGGGTATGGTGAGTGAAGTTCCTTCCTCAGACGATTTAGGTGAGCTAATGCTCTGTGCTTGGTAGGGACACGGTATCGTCTGTTGGTCTTGTGAAGGAAGACGTCTTCCTCTCGAGCTCGTCATCCACGCAACATGCTTGCCATTTCCGGCATGCCCTTGCTCTCGATGAGCGGCGAGTCAAATTCCTCCCAGAGTACTTCTACGAGATGAACACAGTAACGGACACTAAGAAGGCGGACCGTCCTCAGAGACAGAAGTCCAAGTATTTTACAAACGAGAAGCGTACGGCGACTCATGTTACCACCAATGTCAAAGAAGTCTGGTTCGCAGGTAGTCACTCCGACGTGTTCGTGTACGTTCCATCCTTCCACGATCCTATATTGATACTCCCTCTCTCAAGTGGCGGAAAGAATCAACCTGGAAAGTCTTGCCACGCGGGCAACGTTTCGCTCATGTGGATGCGCCACGAGGCTGCTCAATGTGGTCTGATCTTGAAGCCAACAGACATTGTCTGGACGCCTGCTGACCTGCATTCTGGAACAAGCGACTCCATGTCTCTGAGATGGAAACTCGTCGAGTACCTCCCCATCAAGCATCAGGTATCGTGGTGCGGAGATGGCGAACATACTCGAAAGTAAGGCCGTTTGAACGATTGGTTGGCGTATCTGACCATACTTCAAGGCCGCATCTCTCCCAGCCTCGTCGCATCATTCCCGGTCAGAAGGTTCACGCCTCCGTTCTATTCGCAAATACGTACAGACCCAAGGCAGTTTTGGGAGAAGGCTTCGTCTTTCCGGCTGGATGGCCCAGTACGCCTTGTGACGCACTGGATGGCCAAAAGTGGGAGACGGTACTTTTCGATGACACCTCAGTCAGTGGACTGTTTGCACATTTGCAATCACGGCGAGGCATACACCTGCATTACCTGGACAGGCTACTTTTCGTGCTGAGGTTTAGTGGGTTCCCCGTATTTATCTTATCTATGACATGCTTCTGATGTCTGGATTTCAGAGGAGGCCAGGGACTGCGTTCGCGGGGTGGATGAATGGCAAGAGACCTTTCGAAAGATCATTCACGGTGACTCTGAAGACATCGTGAAGCTCGTCGCTATCGTTGCGTACTGCGAAGCTTGTGAGTCTCCCATAATATCTCTAACACGAGAAGCACCTAAACCGACACGTCAACATAGCTGTCGACGATGCGACCCTGTTGAACGACGTGGTCAAACAGATAACCTTGTCGAAGGAAAAGGCACGGGATTGTTTGAAAGATATCCTATCCAATCGTTCAGATAGCAACTGTGGTAGAGTTCTCGCCCTTCTGCGACCCCTGGCAGACCATGAAGTGCTCCGAAAGTCATTTCTGACAGCAGATGTCATCAGATTATTTATGGGACTGCTTGATCTTGTCTTACGTTACCCAGGACCTGACTTTGGTCAGGCTATGGATGCTCTTGGCTGTCTTTTGAAATACGGTGCGTCTGTCCTACATCCTGTGTCCCGTATAAGTGTTAATCAATGTAAAGAGGACCTAAACATCCCGCTCTTTGAGCGCAGGCGGTCATCGCTGATGTTGGCAGGGAATGGTAATAGGTCATATCCGCTCTAGGTTGTTCTCACATCCTGACACATTACGCTCAGACAGGAGCCGCCTTACCGCTTCGCTTCACGTAATTGTACCATTCGCTCGAACTCAGAAAGGTAAGATCACCTCACTTGACTGCCAGCATGTTGTTGATTTACACTGTATGTTGCTCAGGCCGCATTGAGTGCAGGGCTTTGCAGCCTAGGCTCCGCCAGTTGGCCCAAGAGCATAAAGGTCGTGTCGGTTTACTGGCTATGGAAGCATTACTGGAGTTGTACGAAGTCGAGAAGGGGGCGGAGCAGAAAGGTAAGCGATGTTTACACGAGTCTCTCTGTCGCTAGCGTGACCATAGTCCACGTTTCAGAACAACATGCGCTTGCCGAGCGTCTGCTCAATAACAACTTCCGAGCTAATCTGGCCCACGTCTTCAATCTCCTCAACGCAACGGACGATATAAATCCTTCCGGAGACCATGAGGGTGATGCACGTAGTCACGCCCTGCGTCAGCTTTTCGGTCTTGGAGGCGGCAAGTACCTGAGTATGTGTCTAGTGTAATTTGATCTGACGTGCTTGGCCCACTAGGTGATCTTACTGGAGTTCAAAAGATACTCATGGACCAACTTAAATTGACAACCGCAGAAAGTAACGCATGCGAGCGTACTGCTGCAACGTTGGCTTTGTTGCAACTGTGCGAAAGTAAGCCTGGTGTACCAAGACACCTAGAGTTGTGCTGATCGTTCCTTAGATAGCAGGTTACGGGAACATCTCTCGGGTGCAAATATTACGGATGCTTTCTTCAACCAGTTAAAGCGTAAGGATAGCTCGCTCCTGGGAGCACATGCCCTTGCCACTTGCTTGCAGTATGGTAAGTGAACTTCGTACAGTGCCGCCACTTACCTGACCGGAAGACGGATTAGAGGATATGGAGGAGTCTATACTTTCAAAACCAAAACTCCTCTATTATATCGTTGAGATGCTTCGATCGGATTCCTTTGATGACGCAGTTGGCCAAGTCGAAGGTTGGCGGGTCTTCGCCGACTTGATGAAAACGCTGATGGAAGATGGTAATGCCTATCTTAATATCATATTCACCTTGATACTTATGTGAATGAAACAGATAACCTCAAGGCCCAAATCGAGGGACGCGGCTCAGAAATCACGAAAGTTCTGGAAGAGAAGCTCAAACGTGGCAAGTCCAAGGGGATTCGGACAAGCCTAGTCTCGCTGGAGATCCTACGCTCTCTCGGCGAGCAAACCAACGATTCAGACCAGGTGGATGTATGGACCCACGGCTTGGTTGACAAAGGCGTGGCGTATCTGCAGAGTGAAAAATGGAAGACTCAGAAGGCAGGCATAGCCATCCTCTCGGCACTGGCTCAAACACGTATGAGCGACATCCGCTACTTAATTCGGAGAGACTCGTTTGACCCTCTATTCCAGAACATGGCGTGGACGCCATCAAGCCACACATCAAAGATATGGTCAATAGGCTCCTTCCCAATTCTCGTCGACTGGATAGCAACTCAACGGACACAGGAGGATCTCCACTCAAACCTTCCTGTATGTTAGGTCCTGCGTGTGCACTACGCGTGCTGTCTGAGGATGGTGAGTGAGGGAGGCATCAGTTCATGACGCTTGCGTAGTAATTCCGTCTTATGCTTTAGCGACGTTACGCAAGGCGACTAACGCGGCGCAACTCGAGGCTTTGCAAGACCTATGGTTGGACGGAAAACTTATCGTGGAGGATACTCCTTCGTGGCGAGTCGGCACCCCAGCCAGAGGTCAGCTCTTTTCTTCTATTTCCCATCGTTTCGTTGCGGCTAAATGCAGGTTACTTTCCCTTGGTAGACGACGTCCTAGAAATGATAGACAAAATGATCAAATCTGTCAGCGGAGATTTCTCAGAGGACCTCGGGGTAACTTCTGTTGGACGCTCGGCCTTGCCTGAGATCCATCACTGGGGTCGGCTGGCCGCCTTAGTCCGCAAAAGCGTGGGTAAAGTGGTTGCTCCACCTGTGAATGCTGCTGTTCGGGCTGTTCGGTGTGTGGGATATCTTACCCTGTGGTGACCTTTGGCTCACTCGGGAGGTTTTAGATATACTTCACAGCGGTTGTCTCATCGACAGATCACTTACCTCCTAGATTGCCTTGAGCAAGTCCGATGGCAGCACGGCGCGCGGGATTAACTTAGCCAGACGATGCCATCCCCTTCCGATCGTGCCAGGGCTCCTTGTTTCGTTTTTTTCTTTCATTTTTTTAATTTTCTTTGGGACAGTCTCCACCCTCTATATACCCTACATTGAAGTCACACTCACCATTCGAAGTCTGAGGAGCATCACATGTACTACATCATCTCAATGGGCAGGATAATCTGTGATTCACGAAACTTGCTTTTTTCCCCCTGATACCGCTATATATACGATGGCATTGTTGTACCTCGGACGAACTTTCCTTCGTGATCTAAAGTTGCGACAACCGTTTAGTGACGCTGCACCGAGTGCTACTTGCAATCTCTCCGACATACCTGCAGCTATAAACCTCAAAACATATGCTGGCCACTGTAGTATGAAGATTGCTGGCTTATCTATTTCACATCGGAAAAAGAAAGTAGATCATCGACGGTTATCTGGGTAATGCCAGTGGCCTTGTCGCATCTTCGATGTTGTGATTGAACAGGTCACCATTTCATCCATAGTACATTGGCGATTGGGCGAAAAAGTGAGGGGTTCAGAGTTTCCCGTGTGTGCTTCTCCATTGACCTAACCGTGTTCGTTCTCAAGATCTTTGCCATCTCTGCCCCATCCCCCTTATTCGTTCTTTCCATGAACTGACCGAACGACTCGCCCAACCCGCGTTGGCACTCATGGTGGTAGCGGCTACTAGTATCTTCTCCAAAGACACTGGCACGCTGAAGTACTGAAGTACATGTATATTTGATTCGTTAGCAACGCGCACGCGCACATCGTTTTTTTTCTGTTATGGACGTTATGTGATGGAAGTCTATTTTTCAAAACATTATTTCTCGACACCACGGCCTGGGTCACAGTTTGACATCATGCAGTATCGGCAGTGAGAACCATCTTAGATCACTCACAGTACACCATTCAGGTCTCAGATCACAGGTCCCCAGACGGAGTCAGGCTTCAAAACAAAACGCCATTGCCCGCCAGCCTCGGGTGTAGATCCGCGCCGCATCACAGCAAATCACGATGTGATACTAGACAGCGGGAATTTTGCCTGTGGGTGTACACACCTCGAAATAGCCGCGCAATGCACTCGGAAAC
>KN819458.1:24419-35047 GCA_000827475.1 Paxillus involutus ATCC 200175
ATCCACAACATCTCCAAGAAACACAAGAAAGCCCATGTCCGACCAACATGGCCCACGCATTCCCCATGCGCCCCAGCTGTCTCTGCGATGTTCGAAATGCGTCCGTCACACCAGAAATTCAACCACCACGCCGGAGAATGTTGTGTCACGCGCAAAGAGTGTTCGTCACGCCCGAAATGTGTTTCGTCATGCCCGAAAAGTCTACATTTGACCAACGGTTCAACACAGCGCATCCATGCCCTACTACGTCCACCATATCTCCACACCACCCCAAACGGATCTGTCACGCCTGAAGAACGTCCATCACCGCCTGAAGAGCATCTGTCATGGTTGAAAAGCCCATACCCGACCAACACAACCTACCCTACTGCGGGCACGATGCCTCCTCCGTGATGCCCGAATGGTACTACTACCCTTGCTGATATCTCGTTGTTCCTTGTTCAGTTCAGTTGGAATACGTACCCTCTATTTAATCTGCAATATAGTTGAATTTTGTGTAAAATGGGCGAGCCGGACCTGAAAATTCTGAGGGACCTTTTTTAGAACGAGAATTCCAACAAGTGAGAGAATATAGTGAAATTGTTGATTAGTGTGCAAGATTTGGGTTGGGGGATTTTCCTGATGATGTCACTCACAATCTACCACACGGTGTATTAGCAGCCTTTGAGCTTGATGTCGTATCGTGTTGCGAGACAAACAACCAAGGACGGTGTCCACCTGGCCAGATAGTGGCGAGCCGATTCTCTGAAGTCACCGCTGTTTCTGAAGTGTCGTGGGGAGGCAGATAGAGCGACGGAGTACATCGAGGGGTGCTGGTGAGATTCGAACCTCTCGTGTTCGTTGCGCCTTGAGGAGGCATTACGTAGTTTGACCCCGTTTCTGTGTTTCCTCCCTTGACCAGCTGGACCAACGCAACTGGTATCGGTCATCGGTCACCCCTTTCTTTGTTTCTCAGGCGCAGAGGCTAACTCATCATGTGGACGCTCAGATGCTGCAGGCCTGAGTGGCAGATCCCACGTTGAGTCATTTGATGCTGGCGATTGATCGATTGATCGACCAATGATCGGACCAATTTTGGCATGCCGACGAGACTTTGAATCAGTGATGGTTGGCAGTGGCCACTGGAGTTGTGCTTGCTATGCTGAACACTGGCGACGCCCTGCTCGTCGTTGTGCTCAGAAAACCACCAATTCAACAATACTGCACTGCAATTTTCCCAAACTCACTTTCTGGTGAGGTAAAAGAATGCACGAGATCAGATCTAAGGCAGAGTGGGTAGAAAGGTCAGAAAGGGGGTGCAATTTGAGGGTACTAACTCAATATTTGGTGGCCGGGACACCGGAGCATAGCCACTGAATGGGCTCAAAATGGGCTTGATGGATGCTCCTTCGAGTAAGTATATCCCTTTCCCTGCCGCCCATCGAGAGGTTTAGAGACAATGCCGTTCTCTTCTTCTCCGCTCTTGCTAACTCGTACGAGATGCGATCATGGTTAACTTTGTAACAACCTCCGGCTGTACTTGACTTAACATACACGGAATTTGAAGCCATGCTGTGACTGACGTACTTCATGTATCCACCTCCATCCAGTCTCCATGCTCGCCGTCTCCCAAAGACTCGCACTTCCAACACGCAGTTTAGGTGGAAGAACGGACAGGATCAGATATGGAAGAGCAGATAGAAGGGTTTGCACTGTGCCTTAGTTTGATGGTACTGACCCCGAGTGTCATTCAATACAGCTCCTTCCACTGCAGTGTTCTAGCCCCGAGGCCCGTGCCCGCCTGAGAAGAAATTTAGAGAACTTGCAGATACAGCCGGAGCTCGACGCATCCACAGCGTTGCGAACGCCGCCATGCAGATGACGGAAGAAGCTCCCGACCGCAACTTGCGGTGGGACCCCGCATATACAACGTCCCATAGTGTACGCCGGGCCAGGGTTGGATCGATCCACGCATCTGCAAATTAATGGCTTGGATGGCTATGACACCTTCAGACAGTGTCGAGGTCTCATATCGTTTCTTTTGCCTCCGTCACCCCCTTGTGTTGAGAGGAGAGGGGAAAACAATCAAGATAAGTCTTCGTGGTCAGAAGAGATGATGCACTGTACCTCTGTACCATCCCAGAATCTACCACCTGGCACGCAAATAGTATATCCTTCTTCAGCCGGCATATTTGGGAGGAACTGCGAGTTGCTGATTGTTGAGGAAATGCTGTGGCAAGCCAAAATTGCCGAATCGGAGATTCAATATTAGTAATAGTGGTCCGTGCATTTAGTATAACAAAGCACGATCTGAGTTCAAATAAAATAAGCTTTCCTTCGGCTTACTATCATCTTCCTAAGTCTACAGTCAGGCGCCCTCGGGTACTATCCTCACACAACCATTCTTACAAATCATCTGCACATCTCACGCGCTATTCCAGGCTCCTTCACACTGCCGCTGTTCGTGTGAGGGGCGATGTACGAGGGAGTGAGGACTTAGCGATATCTGAGAGGTAGTGTTAATTTTAGAATACACATGATCTCCTTCCAAATCCAGAACAAATTCAAACCCAGCACAACCTTAATCCCCTCACACTCACAGCGACGGCTGCAAGAAAACGTTTGTAAACAACGTCAGCCACAGTGGCTGAAGCATCGGACAACGAAAAGAAACTCCAAGAACAAATTTAGGGTTACATTTAATAGTCATATTTCTACGTAGTGTGCCGGGGTAGTGTCGCCATCCGAGTACCATACTAAGTAAGCCAGCCCAGCATACTACCTATGAGGCCCAAGACAAGTGTAACATGCGGTATCAGCATGCCTTCCCTCGATGTCGTTCTTGAAGCACTGAGTCGTGCTCAAATCACAGTGGCAGACTTGATAATTTCATTGCTTACATCCCATCAATACAAAGAAGATTATCTTGTGGTCGACCTCATCCAGCGTTCGGCGGACATCTTTGACGCATTCCTACAACCTGCTGAGAGCCGAGATAAGTTCAAAAAATGTTCCTTACACCTGCTGAACAAAGTGTACCTGCAAGAGATCCAAACTCTGGCATCTGAAGACAGTGGTTCGCATTTTGGCGCCTCTCATACATCCACGAAACAGCTGGAAGATTTTAGTCTCGAGGAAATGGTTGAAACAATGCGGGCGCGTGCCCCATACTGGTTTAGCTTGCTTGGGATGATACTTGGCAATGACGAAGCACATGGCTCTTCACAGCGGACAGAGGGGAATCCCAACGAGCTCAAAGACACAAGCCTGGAGGAAGGAGCAGGAGATGACGATACAGATAGCTACTGGAATGAAGTTGATGAGATAGATCTTGAAGGAATGATCAACGGACTTACGGGGGAGGCGGGCACATTCTCATCCACCGAGGAAAAGCGCAGGAAACGTTGAGCGGCAGCAAGAACAATGATATGTTTTATTTGTACGCTTGGAAGTCCCTGACTGAGAATAAACAGAAAAAAGCCATTATTAGCGGTATTCTCATGCAAGGCATCAATCAGAAATCAAACACGTTGAAAAGCTTGCTAGGCTTCTTCCTTCAGTCCGTACATGCACCTTCCAAGGTCATTGATACCCTCGCACACCTCAGCATCTCCATCTCAGCTGATGCCATCAACATGGCTGTCTGATCGCTGTCTGCAGAGTCACACAATGCACTTCAAACACTCAGACAGTCCCTGTTGGCATCGTATGCCTATGACAATTTCGACGTTGACTTGAAAAGTCAGGTTCCGACAGCGGAAAAGTCAAACGACTCACTCAAGCACCTCACATCAGGGCTGCTGTTCCCGCTTGTCCATGGCGTTAGCGTTGATGATTTGAAATGTTCGGAGGAGCTGTGGAAGAAGTCAACACTAAATCTATGGGTGGATGAAGGAGACCTTCCACGAAAACGTACATGGCGGGACCTCGTTAACCTACACCCAGAGCCTCCTGAGCACTCGAGATCAAAACTTTCTTGTCATGACCGCTTCAATTCATGGCTGTTTTTGTCCGACCTTTGCGCCTATGGCCCCGAGTATTTTCGCCAGTTTAAATCAGCCTTGCGAGACCCAGTAACAGTTGAGCAGATACCTCTTGTTAAAACACCGATTTTGGCGGCACGAGCTATGGATATCAACAATTCAACCGTCAGCGGCAACATTCGAGCCGTCATTGACCTCCTTGGCCAAGGAGGTGTCAGTGATCCATCATCATTGTCTGGGGATGAAACAAATGACTCACCAGACATATCACCGCATGTGGTACTTGTCCATGGCGATCTTGGTACTGGTGAGCACCTCCAGGCCGCTCAATTACGCCGTTCTATCGAATCGACACCCTGGCGTCGCTTCCAGCATGCCATTTTCATACCTGGACTATTTCACTTGAAAATGGCATGTGCCGACGCACTGTGGCGCTGCTTTATTTATCCCCCAGCAGCCCGAGAAGACAAAACAAGCTTGATGAGGGACGTCGTTGAGCTCTGGCCAAAGGAAACCGGCATCTACATTTCCAAACCCGGCTTCTGTTGAATGCACCAGCTTGTGGGACACGCCGGCATGTGTCGCCGTCTTGATTGCTGGGGAGTTCACATCAAAAACAAGACAGGCTTCATCAGCCTTGACGCCTTTGCAGCATCTCAACCTTCACTGTAAGATCTACAAGAGATGGCGGATGAGATTGTGCACACATACGTTGCAACACATCGGCTACAACGGATGCGCAACAAACCAGAAAAGGAACGGGACTTACAACACGAGAACGCACTGCTTCTAAACAAATATTTCCTTCTGTACGAGGAACTCTCCTATGCAATGAATCACGGTGACATTGGCCATGTTGAGACTTGCATCATGAGCTGGATTCCAATCTTGAAGGCCATTGGGAAACATAAATATGCTTCCCACATGACAAACTTTCTGCTAAACGTGCACTTTGTTTATCCAAGTGGACTCAAGTATGTTTGAAAGCATAGCTCACCATTTGTTGTTAACTTACCCCTTTGATCAGACATGCAATCTGTTACCATATTCTGGTAAATCCTACAGGTCAGCAGATGAAATGGAGAGCTGTAGATTGGTGCATCGAACTGAATAACCTCTTTACAAAAGTAAGTGAACCTTACTTACCGTTTGTACGCTTGACGACGGTGCCCTAGGTAAAAAAATGGGGGCAAGGGTTCGAACCATTCTATCGACCGGATTATCCTGGAGTCTCCGCTCGTGCAAGTCTACAAAAACGTTCAGGGCATCATGCAAAAAAATTTTGACCTTACCCATCTGACAACCAATCATGCAGCCACAGATATGTCAAAAACGTTCGCAAAATTGCGAGACAAACTATCATTAACGTCACCATATAGTGTATCAATTGGAAGAAAAAGCCGACACGAAATAAAGGACCTCAACAATAAAGGGCGTGAAATGATGGAGAAAGCGGCACAGGGAGATGTACAAACCAAAGAGACTGAAATGGAAAGGGCCGAATTGGATGACATTATTGTAGAGCTATTGTAGTAGAGTCCCCTAAGTTATCCAGGTCAACGAGGTCGGCAGGTACAAGTGTTCATGACTTACGTTTTCTTTCTCCTGTGGCTGAGCATTTGTGCGTGATGGGTGATTGGGACAGATACGGTTACGAGCTGGGAAAGAAGGATCAGTTGAGGATTGTGGTAGCAGAAACATACATACCATTATGTCCTTCCTGACCGCAAGCGCTGCATTTGTTCCAGTGTTTGGATGCAACGGCAGACACAGGAAGCTCAACACGCTCACGCTGCATGCCCGAGGCTGTGGGGACATGAAGTAGCATGGGATTGTTGGTGGTGTTGTGTCGCAGGGGAGTCGCTACTAACAAAGATTGGCGAGGGGGAGCGTGTGCAGTGAGGAGCGAGAGGATTTCACTCCCGTCTTTCTCACTGTCTGTCCATCCTGTTTCCTTCTGAAGATCTTGAGATGTGTGGATTTTCCCATGGTGTGCGCAGTCAATGATGCGGTCGAGGATGGAGTTAAGAATGACTAGTGACGGGCCATGGTCATTAAGACAAGCCCAGCCGTACATGTCAGCGGTTTTCTCCTCACGCCAATCGTGAAGAGCATCTTGCAGGTCGTAGTCATGCTTCCCCTTGGTGTATTTAGGTAGACGTGAACGCTGGGCGCTGCGGGCCGGTTTCGGAATATTGGAGTCATACTGAGAGAAAGCAGTGGGTTTGTGGATGTCGCAACAGACGGCGGGTTCCATTATTCTGCACCGTGTACACCCTAGTGAGTTGGTCAAGTCGCAGTCCAAATGGTCAGTATCTGGGAAGAGAGCGAGTTGTTATTTGGTAAACATCATGATGGTGATGAGAACTTTCCCACCTGCTGATGTGTTATCAAAGCAAACATCGAAGACCTTCCTTTGACACATCACTCCAGGACGCTTCTCGGCGTTAATGAGGAAATCCATGCTAGGTTCTAGCTCCTTCTTGTGTCGTTTCCCTTGGTTAGCCCCACTTGACGAACTTGATTGCCCACATGCCGCTACCAACTCTTCAATTCCAACGCCCGGTAAATCCTGCTAAGCTGCAGGAGTTATAATTGGTACGCCGTGAATTGAGTTGTCTTCATCTGGCTCGTCTTCTGATGAGCTTCCATCAATTTCAATATCCCCATCACAGGATGTTGCATTTGGCATCGTGGTCATGGCGGTGGGAACCGGTAGGTGCCTTTTATAATATGGCAAGTGACTCGGACCTGACACATTTGGCAGCGGAGATACCGCAAGACGCTTTGATGGCTGGGGTGTACCAGGTAGGTTGGCTTCCTTTGATGTACACTTTTTCGTCTGGTCTCTTTTGGCCTGCCTACAGGCCTTCACAACCTTTTCGTCATCAAAATACTCCCTCTCAGTGAATAATATAGCCGTTCCAGTGAGTTCTTTGTCTCGTACAGCACGCCCAAAGCGCTGCCACAGTGATGCTAATGTACAGGTCACCCTCCATTGGAGCACCCGGATGACATTCGAAACATCCATGCCCTACCATACACCGTGAACAGCAGGCCCAGCACAAGTATCTCAATAGTACGTACCATTCCGAATGACGTTGTTGTAAATAATCCCCATGTTAACCCTTTGACAAAGTCATCCAAGGTTTCGTCTTTATACTCTGCTGACATGTCGGAATTAAACCACTTGATCTTGTCTTGCAGTTCATGTGGTAGGCGGCGTCGCATCATATGCACGGCTGCAATCGAATTAGGAATATCATCAAAGAAGACAAGGAACTTTGGGGGCGGAGGATTGCCGACCTTGATTCCGTCTGGTATCAGGAATGCAAGGTCAGTGAAGCTACTCATTGCATATTTGATCTTTCTAATGCCAGTTTCGATGTTAGGTCGATCACTTGAGCAGTGCACCATGATCGTCTTGTCATGATGCATGTGAAGAAGGCGGGTAACATCACTGAGCGCATGTTTAGTGAAGGTTGCTGATGCAATAAGCAGTGGAGTCGAAGGCGGTAGGATATATCGCAGCTGCCCAAGTTCTCGATATTCTGGTTGAAATTCTCCCCATTCGGTAAGGCAATGGGCCTCGTCAATCACCACGCTGACGACACGTGCCATGAATAGTTGATTCTTCAGCAATCTTTCAAATTCCCCATCCAGCTTCATGATTTGCTCGGGGCTGATCACTATGACTCTGTATCGGAGTGCGGCGATGGCCTTTGTGTGGTAAGACCCATTAATTAGAAATTCGTATGTGAACCACTCACTTGAAAATTTGCAGTGGTTGCCATCTCCACATTGACGGGTATGGCTCATATACCAGCCTTACCAAGTGAAGCAACATTTTGCTTGCCCAACAAGTTTAATGGCGTCACCACGATTTGGACACCATCGGGTCGGAAGAGAAGGGGCATCCAGAAAGTGAGCATCTTCCCCATTCCGGTCCCTGCAATGCAGATCACATCTTTCCCGCTCAGAATGGCCGACGTGGCTTTGATTTGCCAAAGACATGGGCGCACACCAAACACGTGTTGGGTTTGCGTTCGGATATCGGATGGTGAGGGGACACGCAGCTGGCACATAAGCTTAGTATGGTACTCGGATGGCGACACTACCCCGGCACACTACGTAGAAATATGACTATTAAATGTAACCCTAAATTTGTTCTTGGAGTTTCTTTTCGTTGTCCGATGCTTCAGCCACTGTGGCTGACGTTGTTTACAAACATTTTCTTGCAGTCGTCGCTGTGAGTGTGAGGGGATTAAGGTTGTGCTGGGTTTGAATTTGTTCTGGATTTGGAAGGAGATCATGTGTATTCTAAAATTAACACTACCTCTCAGATATCGCTAAGTCCTCACTCCCTCATACATCGCCCCTCACACGAACAGCGGCAGTGTGAAGGAGCCTGGCGCCATTCCTATTTATCAATCTACACTATTTTCTTTACATCTAATCTTATTTTATTCTCAACACTGATGATTGTAAGTGTGAAGCAGGTTGAGCAAGACAACTCGTGAGATGGTGACCAGTCTACATAACGGCCGGCCACAATCAAGTACTGATGGGCCCTCTGCCATCACTATTGGTCCATCTGGGCGTTCTAGTGCTTTGGTGTCATGAAGCATGCTGTGTTGGCGGTGCTTTTTGCGTGCCCTGGGACACGCTCGTCGATGTCGATGTCGGCATCGGGGAATTTTGGTGGCATGGTGCCTAGCATCGGCCCATGCTGACAAAGCTTTCCTTTTGTTATTCCGTTCGTCATCGCACCAAGACACGACGACGAAAACCAATGTGTGGTCTCATCGATCATCTCCGTTACTACTATCTCACTCATTATGCTGAATTACTTTTTCATCCTTTATGCCCTCTTTAAAGAGAGAGGGGACCCAACGAAACGAATATCAAAGCTGGACAAATCGACCACGTAGAATATGCGAAGTGCCCGTCTCAAACACAGGCCCGATTATAGGATGTTTTGCTACAGTAAAGAGCCAGGCGAGCTGTGCATTCCGAAGAAGCATGCTATTTCTTCGACGTGGCTAGGGTGTAACTGACGAAGACGATACAGATCGGCTATTCACTTTCCAACTGGCGTCTGGCGAAAACAAATGAATAGCAGGAAGGCGTTTCTGTATGCCCTAGCCTCAAAATATGTCATCATTCAACTGTGTCAAACATTCACCAAACTTACTTGACCTCAGCGCACTTCTGATCAGATGATTGTCATAGGATCGCATTCCGGACAGCAAGATGGAATCTGAGTTCTCCCAACCACGTCTGGTGCATAGGCAGACGAGACAGGGCTTCATGACCACCCGATTTCTACCCGAGAAATGTCCCTGTTAAAGCTCTCCACGCATTCAAGATAAGCTCCTCCCTGCTCCAAGATGCTCTGTATGCTTTTTTTTGTCACACTGGTCCGGGTCTTACCAAGTATGAATGCACGCAGAACGGATCTTACAGATTACGAGGATGAGTGATCCCAGATCACTTCATTTTCTTGGACTGGGGCCTGGCAGACCCTTCCCTGAGAGTTCCCAAAGGGTGGCATTTCAGCCAGGGAGCCAGGGAAGTCAACGCGATAAATCTAGCGTCTCAAAAATGCAAATGGCAGCTCAGAAAAAAGAAGCTTTGTGTTCGCTGAGGGCGAGCCTCAAATGGAATTGCCCATGCACATAGCCGTCGCCAATGCCGTATCTCATGACCATCGGTTGGTTTGGACATATCCCTGGTCTCCGGGTTAATACTGAGAACTTGTAGATATCTCAATCGCTGGACTAGCCAGGCTGAATGGTGAGAGACCGGCGTGCTGCTGCTACGCCCGGATGGATGGATTGTTGTTCGTCTGAGGTACATGCGCTCTACTCTAACAGGTGTCGACCCTTGACACCTGGACCCCTGACACCGCCTATGCTTCCTGCTCCTGCCTCGGTGGTCCTCCCACTACATGTGCCCCCCCTTTTGTATGCGAGCCTCCGGGTTCGCACTTGCTTCTTCTTCTGGTTCCTCAATCTCCTGTTCTTCCTCGTCTGTTTCCGACCTGATGTCTTCTTCATCCTCCGTATCTCCTTCCCTCTCTGACGTGTTCCCCTGTCCTTCCGCCTCCAGTTGCTGCGTTTCCGCTAACGCTGTGCCTTCTCGTGGGGTGAAGCATCGTATTCGTCGTGCATGCATGAGACCGTTCAATGGGTCCCCTTCCAGCGTGGTGAGCCTATACGAGTTTCCGACTTGGTTAGCGATGCGTTTCGGCGCCGACCATCGTGGTAACAGTTTCCGTGCTGTTGAGAGGGTATTGTCTAGGGCATTGTCGTATACTTGTACTAGTTCACCCGTCTTGAATACGACTTCTCCTGCTTTGGATCGCAAGACCCGGCGGTCGAATATTGCTTTTCGTGCGATAGCGTGCTGTGCTGCTTTATCTGCTGCGTCTAGGCGTTGCTGGTCCACGTATGCTAGCTGTACGTTGACTTGTATAGCCTGTGGTGCCGTGACCGCTGCTGCTGTTGGGGTAGGTGTGGTGTTGACAACGATACCTAGTAGGAGTTCTTTGGGGGAAAACTGGAACGCGGGGATGATGCGTTCGTTGAGTTGGCGAATAGTGGTGTCGAAGTGGTCTGGCCAGGCTTTGCCTATGTCGTCTGGTTTGACTTCCTGGTATTCGTC
>KN819459.1:14997-31526 GCA_000827475.1 Paxillus involutus ATCC 200175
CTCTGATATATACAGTGAGATGGTCAATGTTACACCAACACATTTCTTGGCATTGCAGTTATGCATCAGCACATTCATTGCACTCAGTGGGTGACTATCCATGTCACATAATGCATCTATACACTTAGAACCATGTCTGCAATGTGAAATTCATTGAAACAGGTGTACCAATGTCTTATATACACAGCGATATTGTCGATGTCACGCTGGTGCTTTCCTTGGCATTGTGGCTATGCATCGGTGCATTCATCGCCCTCCATGTGCAATTATGCAAACTGCATGGCTAACTTGAAATGAATATCTACCAAGTCCCATTTCACCTATATTTGTGAATGCTAAAGCTGCAAATGAACTATATACATAGCTACAGTAAGTAGAAATGACCCATGGGCCCATGGGTGGAATACCAAATGTACCTATGGTGCTTCTCTGATGGGCCCATTGTCCAGAAAGCCCCCCCAGATCCATCAATTTACCCATTTTTCATCCAATGCCCCAATCAGTTGATCACTGAAGGCAAAGTGGGCCCATGGGCAATATGCCAAGTACCTGATATTGGCCCATGGGTCAATTGCTGAAAAATCAATATGGGCCGACATTGGTTGACCAGTCAACATCCCTATGATATTGGAATTGGTCGCCTGGTCGCCTTCCCAAATTTAATGCCTCTTCTTGTGGGGAGGTGGTTGGGTCGTGTTGGGTACAATGTCCGTGTGGCAAACACTCTTGTCCCCATTGTCAACATTCAAGCTGGGGGCTCAACACCATTCACCCACTCACCCCTTTCCCCCTCAACTGCTTTGTCAATCCTATTTGACAGCTTGTGTGATGTGCCTGCTGGCTCTGTCAGCCCTGCATCTGTTGCATTTGGGTTTGAGGTGTCAGCAGGCCTCATTGGCGGCCATCTGACATGTTGTCTGGGGTTGCTGGGGCACAATATGTGCATGGGGGACATCTATGCCCTCACCATCATTGTTGTTTGCCTCCCTAGCCCTTTGACTCCTTGACTGTCCTCTCCCTTGACTTCCCTCATTGTCTTCACATCTGCAATGTGTCCTGTTCCTTGGTATATGGCCATTTCAACTTGGTTGGTGAGTTGGCTATTTCAACATGGATGCTGTCTGTTCAACTGATAGGCTGGGAGTGGTTGGTGATGGTGATGGTGATGTGGACATGGGGTGAGGTTGTCATGTGTTGACTCAAGCCCTGGGTAGATGTCCCTGGCTGCTCATGGGGTTGATAAGGCTTACACTGCCAGTCTTCTGGTCCATGGTGCCTTTGCCTGGTCCTGTCACTGCAGCTACCTTTTCATCCTTTCTCCCCTTCAATTCTCAACCCTGCTCACCTACTTCCCTCCTCGTTTCAACTCTACCCTGGCCCTTTGGTTCCCATTTGTGCTCTCAATATATTTCATTGTGTGGTGCATGGATGTTCTGTCTGACTGACCCATTGCTAACTCTGTAGTCATGGTGTGATGTGTCATGAACATTGCTGGCAGTCTCGACTGAATACACCACTTCCTGTGTAGTCCTAGTGCTCTGAATCTTGTATTGTACTACTGTAGTAGTTGTAGACCTCTTAAATAAATTTCTGAGGATCTTGAAGCATTCATGAGCCAACTGAGAGTGAAGAATTTGAAGGAATATAGAATCTGGGATTGTTGATGTGATTGTGCACTTATCAAGTGCATTGGCTTGTTTGTCATAAGGGTTTGGCATTGTTTCACTAAAGAAGACTAAATATGTGGTTAGTAAGCAGTGGCATAGCCACATGATATTTGTAATCCAACATATAGATAACTCAAATGTTCATTGATTTAATTGAGAAGCTTCTGGATCATTGACTTAATAGAACTTGAACTTGAAGCAAAATATTTCTGTTGAAATTGAGGTTACTTTTTGTAGAGGTACAGAGCAATGTTCTGTGTTTTACTGTGGCTCTGTACACTCTGTACATCAGACACTATTTTATACAGAGTCTGTGTGGCTGTGGCTCTATGTCAGATTAGGTGATTTGCTGATGATGACAACACTAACAGCATCTCACAGCCGAGTACAGTGCAGTGTCTTCTTCTGTGGTGGAGATATGGGATATGTTCCTAGAAATATGGAGAAGAAAACCAACAAAAATCTCTCAAACACAGTTCATGGTCAGCATTTCATATGCGAGAGTATCCTCAGTTTTAAAAGGCTGATAACATGTTGTTCATGGCAAGGGGGATTTGGGTTTCTGCTAATCTCTATTGTTGAGTCTAGTAACAGTGATTGATGGAATGGTACTTGGATGACTAAGCTGACAAGGAAAAGGTGTTCCCTAGACTGTCAAGGCTTACTGGCTTCCTCCCTTAACTTGCTTAGTGATTGCTCAACTGCTGGTTCCATTGGCGCTAATGTAGGCTTACTCAGATATCATGTATAGCTAGCCATGTTGCTATTATAACCATCCTGTAGTATTCTACAGGTACTTACCTTCTTATTTAGTGACTTACCAGTACACTGATTATTCTACAGAGCATAGGTCCTTTACAAGTTCCTACATAAAAATATGGGAATGATCACCTATGTGGCCTCTTGTTGTCTATAAAGGTTTTGAGTGTGATGAACTCCTTGCTGACCATATATTAGCATTTCTTTACCGCACGGCCTAAGCGTTGAAGCTTATTCAACTTGGTGATATGGTGTGTGTTACTTAGGTTCGTACTGATGGTGTGTAGGGTAGTATAGTGTATGGGTATATACACACCTGACTTATGCATGGACCTGTTGCATGCATGTCAGTGTAGAGTGGGCAAAACCTCAGATTTTGGATATGGTCCAGTTGGAGATGTTGGCCATTGATATCTGCATTACTGCTGGTAAATGTGGTAATGCAATAATGGTTCTGTGCAGAGTCATGCCCTGAGGAATACTATACTATATTCTTCAATGAAACTCACTGTCAGATCTACTCCAAATTCATAATTGTCCCATGCATTGTGTAAATCACATTTTGCAGTGAATTTTTTATTGAACCACCCATAGAAGCTTCATCTGCCATGTCAGTGATCTCACTTGGGAAACCTCTGCGTGTCCACTGTGATAGCCATCAAAGTATTAGCACTCACTAGAAAGGTAGTAGAAACAACTTGAAATAGCTCACTTCAACATCATGTGCACATGGAAAGATGTGTGCAACTTTCAGGTGACTGTAGGTCTATGTTTGCAAGCCTGTGATGAGACATTTGCTGTCTTTAGCATGCCCACAGTTGTGACAGTGAGCTGTTTGCAAGGGAAGAAATATGAGCCAATGCTCCATTAAAGAGGATGTGACACTTCACTGATGTGTGAAGGGTGTTGGAATGCATGGGGTGGATGGGATGTGGCATCCGGGATGCCAGACATATATTAATGGGTTCACCATCTGGTTGCTAGGTAGAACACTTGATGGTACAAAGAGTTGAACAATTACTTACCACAGGAGAGCAACACATAATATCCTGGTTGCACAACTTGAGCCCCTGATGGACATGCCACATCATGTTGCTATTGTGTTAGGTCACATTGGAAAACTGTCCAATTGACTGTAGTAACAATGAATGCCTTCAAATGTCTGTAGAATTCATCCCACTGGAGAGTTTCGTATTGCCAGAACCTTGTGTATGATATGAACATGAATGATGCAATAAAGTAATCAACAAAATGGACACACCAGTGACAACGACACCACTAGAATCAAGTACTTGCACATAATTTTGTCTATAAAAGGAAATGTTGCCACACCTTTTACAAAGTACCATTATAAGGCATTTTTGTGATATTTCCTTTTATAGGCAAGTTTGTTTCAATTGTATCTGTATCTCAATGAAGTGAAGGTTAGAAGACAAAACACAAATATTGGTAAACTTGTGCCACTCAGGGCTACACATTGGTTTCTATGCGCGTCGTGCTTAGTTTGCTTATCAAAGGAAGTATGGATAAACGAATGTGAATACATGCGTGACAGTGTAGTACAGCTAAGACGGGGTGGGCAAAAAACCAAAGGTTTTTCCGGCCTGAAGCTGTGCCTGAACTGTCAGGGGAAGCGAGCTGTGATCCCAAGAGATTAGGAGTGAGCGACGTGTCATGTGAAGCTTGAAGCCCAGACAGTAGGAGCTGCGACTTATGAGATTGTTTATCTGACGGGTGGGAGTATATAGTGACATAGATTGTCGAGTATATGCGGGTGCTGTTGAAGGAAGGGAGCGAGGATAATGGCGTGATGCCGGAGATAGAGGGTAAACAATTTGCTTGACCACCTTCCCATGGTTTTGACTATGTTGAAGGGAACACCTTTGAGGAGGTAGAAGAGGGTGCCACCGATGCACAGGCTGTGTCCCTTCCGGTCTGGAAGGTCAGATTGGCCTTTGATGATGGTGTCAATGCGCTTGGTTACTTCTTTCTTTGAGAGGGGACGAAGTCCGCCTGAGGGGTGTTTCCATGTGAAGAGGTGCGCTGATTCGCGATCCAGATTGGTGCGGAAGTGGCAATCCAACGCTCCTTTGGGATCTAGCCGTGAATTTTGGTCGTGTGGGGCGCAGTGTACTTCTTCTCCTTCTTTGGATGTCTTGGTGGAAGGTAGGGAAAAATGCATGACGGGGAGACCTTCGTGATTCTGGGTGAGTGCGAAACTGGCTCTGGTGATGTGCTTGGAGGGGTTGAATTTCGAGATGGCTGGGACCATGAATTCTCCTAGACACGCGATGCAGAAGAATGAACAGGTGAGGCACGCGAAAATCGCTGCGTCGCGCGGATCGTCTAGGTTCATGAGGAGGCTGAATCTCTTGAGTATGTCTACTGTGAATGGGTCGTGTTTGGGTCGTTTGGACGATGACGGAGCTAATCTTGTCGCACCTTCCAACAGAGCCTTGTATTCAGCATCTTTGACCATCCATTCCATCCTGTGGAGTAGATGCCACGCTTTGACGGCGGCTGCGTAATTTGCGATGGTGGAGCCTGAGTACGCTCCTGTGCAGCTGGATAGGAAGGCGGTGAAGCTGTTGGTGGAGACGGGCGCTCTGAGGTGGTCTGGAATATTGTTGATGTCGCAATATACATGGAAAATGAGAAGTCCGGTGCCATACAATTCTTTGGTTGATTCGGACCATGAAGTGCCGATGACGCTGAGGATGCGCTCGATTTCTCGTTCCGAAAGTGACCTGTCATTGTCAGACTGGGTGGATCTCGGGGGAGCGCTTGCAGGTCGCCACATCAGAAGGCGTTGGCGGGCGAGGCAGTGGGGACGGAGAATTGATGGAAGGGGGGTGAGGTCTGGCTTGTATGGACATGGTTTGGGATCTAGAATATGTGACGCGGTGATGGGATAATTAAACTTCGATTTGGGCTGGCTATATGTAGGGCAGTGAATCCTGCAGGGTGTCGTCGAGTTCTCGCTGGTTTGCCGCGATGTGCTCAGCAAGTTCTTGCTCACGTCTAATGCGGTTAATGAATTTGGCAGCGGGAGCTGAGTACTGTCCGTTCTTGAGGGCTTGGACTTCGGTGGGGGTAAGGGGGTGGGAAGCATCGACAATAAGCTCGCGAAGATGCTCAGGGATGGGTATAGGTGGGAGTCAACAATCTGATGGGCCATAGGTGCCTCGGGACGGTGCGTCTGCCAGATTGCACTCGCTGGGGGTAAAGAGGGGAAGAACGCTGCAGATGTGGGATGAAGTGGTGGAGATGAGAGTATGGATGCGCTTGAAGACGGCATTGACCTCTTTGTTGCGGTGTCTCCCAGCTCGCCAGCTTTCAATGACGCTGATGTTGTCTTCATAAGCGATGACATGACGAGGTTGGTCAATGGTACAGGATAGTGTGATGAGAAGGAATTCAAACCCGATGGCTTCTGCCCAGGCGATGTCATGCTTGCCACGTCTCGTTTGCCATCCCGGAATGAGTCTCCATGCTCCCCACCAGTCTCCGATGATGATAGCGACACCGATACCAGAGCTAGCATCTGAGTATGCTTGGGTGTCGAGAAATGATCGAGGGAGGGAGATGGGGCGACGCGCTTTGTTGGCGGACAAGGTGGTTTTCCACCAGACCAGGTCCTCGGCAATTGCCTTGTCGGGATGGTGCGGCATGAATGGTTTGCGGTCGCACACTGCTAACATGCGTTTGAAGCCCATTAGGTACGCTCTGCCTTCGGGGATTAACGAGGCTGTGTGTAGGAGTTTACCATACAGTTTCCTGACGTCTTCAAGGTGGTGCGTGGTTCTGAGTTCCCATTCGTTGATTGCGTGCATGTACTTGTCTCGCTTTTTGAGGCTGAGTTCAACTATCTGTTGGTCTAGGTGCCATCTGAAACCGATGTACGTCGTTGATGGACCGAACGGTTGATCTTTCGAAGTTTCCCATGGAATACCTAGCTCATGGGATATGCTGTCAATGTCAGCGAGGTTGTAAGTAAACAGGGCATCGTGGACTGATCACGGTGACGATCGGGATAGGTCTGTGACAGGATGCTTGCAGTTCTCGCTAAACTCTTGAAGTGAACCATCTTCGTTGGCGGGGCCCGTGAACCAGATGTGGCTGCCCGTCTACTGTAGTCCTCGTTTTGCTATTTTGCGATGGGTGTCAGCTCAGGTTCGGTTGTATTCATTCAGATAAGAAGTTCTTATGCGGAAGAATATGTGATCGTCGACCCACTTATCTAATGGGCCTAAACCACGGTGTCTGAAGATTTCAGCCGCTGCATCTGCGACATGCCCATAACTTCCTGCTGAAGGCGTGGCTCCGAAGGCAGTGCAGGTGTCAATACAGCCGTGTGTTGGCGAGGTGCGCATGACGGCCGCTGGCCATTGTGAGGGGTGTAGCGGGATAGTTCTGTAAGCTTCCGCTACGTCTCGAGCGGCCACTTCTGAGTCCGGTGGGAGTTTGGAAGCAAGGTGAAAGACTACCAAGAATTTCCCCCATGTGGCGGGGAAGTTGATGGCGGAGATAAAGGAATTAATGGAAGGGATAGTATTGGATGGTGAAGGGGAAATGGGGAAGGAAAAATTTTGTACTAATCTAAATTTGCCTGGACAGCCAGGCTTGGGAATAATGGAAAAGGGGGAGGATTGATAAGGGCCAATGAGGGATTGTATGAGGACGAGGGGAAAGGGGCCTATGTATCTACCTTTGGTAATTTCTTTCTGTACTATTTCATGAAATTCCATATGGAACACGTCTATGGACGAAGAGTTTGTAGGGGACTGCACTTGTGTGATATTAGGAAAATCTACTCTAAAGCCAAAGCGAATACCGTCGGGTACATTACTGAAACGATCGAGGAGGTTGGTGTGACGGAGGGCCGCTTCCCACGCATCTGGTTTATAGGGAGTTAGGGCTTGGCTTCTTCTGTGCTCGAGGGCAGCGCTGAGCTCCATGGAGAGATGACCCACACCCTGAGCAGGTGTGTCTGAGCGAGTGATTGTCTGAGCATCCTTCGGCGTGCTGCCAGTTGGTGCAAAGCTGCTCGTTGGTGGCTTTGACGTAGAGCTTACGTTCGACTCGTTTAGCGTAGGTTTCGTGCTTGCCATCCCATGTCTTCTCGGCAGCGCAGTAGACGACGGGCTTGTTGTGGAACTCGCGGCTGAGACAGACAGCGCATGCTGGAAGGCTCTCATCTGTTGGGATGGGTTTGTCGAGGGCGCGAAAGGATCTGGAGTGTTTGTGTGAGCGGTCGGGTTGTTCAGGGGAAAGCAGAGCAGGGCGCTTGGGTAGGCTGTTCTGCCGTCTGTGAGATGATGGCGGGTTGAACGAAGGAGGGGGGTGGTTGGAGGCGGCGTTGAGGGTGGCTAGTGCAGATTGTAATTGATCTTTGGCCTGTGGTGCTGGTAAGACGATGGGAGGCGGGGCAGAGTGAATCTGCATGTGGTATGATGTTGGTGGAGGCGTGCAACCAATGACGGCGTGAAGCCGGTTATGTTTGATGAGCATGGAGCCCATGATGTAGGCGCAAGGCCAGGTGGGGGGGTGTGAAACCCAGTGAGGCGCCGTGATACGGACCAGAACCGATAAAGGTGTGACCAAGTGAATTGGGCCGGTCCGAGGCGCATGGGGGGGAAGGCAAGTGGCGTGAAGCCGGGGGAGGTGGTGGTGGTGGAAGTGGTAGATATCATGTATTGTGGGTTTATAGTCAGCTTACGGGGAGACGGGTTGACTCACCTGCATAGCTTCGTCTTTTAGGGACTTGTTGGCTTTGTAGAGGAGATCGTCACGGATTTCCTTGATCATACTTTTGTCTATGGGTACTAGGTCAAAGGATTGCGTGGTACCGAGAAGATTGTGCCAGCATCGTCTGATGATGTCTTGATAGACGATCATGGCGTGTTTGCCATATTCGTCGGCATCGTGGCGGTATTCGTGCGAGCTGAGGGCCATCAAGAATTGCAGGTGGGATTGGACACGTTCTTCGTCCCATCCGTTCTCCTTCATGACTAGGAGTAGACGGGGGGCTGCTTTGTCTATTTCTGCCCAGGTGAGGTCTTTGTCGGGAATGATCATCTCCTTGGCTTTTGTTGCGGCGATGGGGATGAAAGAGTGGTGACCATTGTCGTTCTTCGTAAGGGCGAAGGCATCATCGTCGAGGGAGTGAGATGAGGCTTCTGCTTCAGCTAAACCCTTGTTAGTGAAATGGTGCATTTCAACGTAATCACCCTTTTTGAGTTTGTGGATGGCAAGCGCTGACAGTAGTTTCGGAATGGCGGAAGATATGGGAACTTTGTTGTATGGGAGGAACTTGTTGCAGCTCTTCTTCCAGTAAGCGTTGGCATTCTTCTTGCTGTTGGCGCCGTTCTTGGTCTTGTCTGTTCACTTCGTCATCTTCCTCCTGTCGGAGGTCCCATTCTTGCCTCTCGACGAGGTTCTGCGCTTGCCAGATGTTGGTGAGTCTGTGCGCTGCCTGCTCGTGGGTAATGTTGAAGTCATCTACGAAAGGTTGCCTCGTGGCTCGGAATCGTTCATGGTTGTACACTGGTGCTTGGGCGTTGTGTGGATTGATGCCGATGGGCATGATGGAAAGGAATGTGTGGGATTTTGCAAAAGAACGACTAAGTTAACTACGAGATCTGTGAGGCTGCACGTCGAACCAGGGCGAGAGCGAAGTGGAGAAGAGCGAGAAAGTTGCGCCACTTCACTTTTCGCGCATAGACTAAACCCTACGTACGGCTCGTGCCTCGCCTAACTTAGGTTACTAACTGTGGCAGAAAAATAAATGGATTTTGGCAACATTTCCTTTTATAGACAAGTTTGTTTTAGTTATATCTCAATGAAATGGAAGTCAGATGATGAAATATAAATATCAGTAAACTCATCCCACTCAGGGCTACATTTTGGTTATGGGGCAGGAAAGTCTAAAAACAATTATTTTGTATAATGAACACAATAATAATTTTTGTTAGCATTATAAATCATATTGCTTAGATAAGACCATCTATGGCACTGTCTCACCTGTGGCTATAACTTTTATCAAGACACTGAAGCACGAAAATGCCATCCTAGATATTTCCTTTTTTGACTAACAAGTATATTCATATCATTCATAACATTCAATCACACTTTAATTGTGTTGTAGCTGTGTGTAGCACAAAAATAGTGTCTGGTCATACTTCTATTGGATAATTCCCATTTTAGGAAATTATTATTCCCGTTACCTTGGTAGTGGGTCTTAACACAGGTCACTAATTTTCTGTTTCCCCACCAAAATTACAAGAATCTGGGAAGCTGTGCCCTTTTTTTTCCATGACGTGGTCGTCAGTTTGTGGTTGTTTGTTAAGTGGCTCCTACGACAATGCAAACTTGCTTCCTGATCTTCAATGCCATCTAGAGCTGCCAGGTGAGCTTGTCTGGGACGGTGGGCTGCTTCTCAGTGCCTTGGCTGTGCCAGGTGTTGTTTGCAGCATGCCTCCACCTCTCAGACAGCAATCCCGGTGCATGCTTACCCAGAAATTTGACTTCGTCACACTCACCTAGTTTTTCTCCCCAAGAGAAATAGTAGTTATTCTGGCCTGTTGTCCCTCACCTTGCATGCATTTATCTTATAACTCACCCTCCTGCACTGGCAATTTCAAATAAGAACAAAATTCTTGAAACTCCAACTTTGCTGGCTAGCTTTTCTCATTCTATTTTGCTTTCCTCATAAAATAGGAGTTAAATTGAGTTGTACGAAACTCGGCCGGGCATCTGGTAACAAAGTAATCAATGATGACACCCCTTCAAAGAAAAGGTAGCGGGCATTGCCACGAATGTGGCCCTACTCTTATATCACCATTCAATCACACTCTAATTGTGTTGTGACTGTGTTCAGCATGAAAATATCATCCATCACCATTTTTTGATAATTATGTGAGAAAACAGATAAAGCCTATATTCAGATTACATTAACTTATTAGATTTTACACTCAGATGCCTGCTACTCATAAGATTCCCTCACAGAGGCCACTTCCTGATGTGAATCTGGCAGTTGCCAAGGTTTGTGACAATGCATCAATATCAACAAACCTAAGTGCTAATTGAGCAGACACTTTTGGTATAGGTCAGGTCTATGTTATGGACTTTCCTTCTATGATTAGTATGCTCTCACTTGTAGTTAAGGACATTGCCGACTTTATCATTTACTCATGATTAGATATAGGTCAATGATTAGATGCTAGGTCAATGATTAGATTGTCATCCTTGATCTACTACAGTGTGAGATGCCCTATGACACTAGGCTACAAATTTTAACTGCCCATGCTGCTTGACCATGTCCTTAAAGATGATAAGCTCCTGCAAGTTCCTTTCATCGCTGAGAACAGTTTCACGGAAGTGGTGAAGTAATCATTGATAAGTTGTTTCAGCTTGTGCATGTGAGAAGTCTACCACTTTGAAGACCCCAAAGTGGTGCTCCATCAATGCCAACCAGACTGCAGCACCAGCTAGGGATAGAATGTGACAGAAACACTCTGGGGTATCATCCATGTATTGGTAAAGCCTGCCCATCCAGATAACATCGAGGAGAAGTGAGAACAGTGCCAGGTGCTCGAAGAGGATAATTTGGCCACCCTACTCAACATAGTAATTAGTACGAAAAGATAGCATTTAATTTAAGAATTTACTGGTCATGATTTATGCAAAAACATGAAGTTATGAAGGAGGTCAGGGATGACAGACATCTTATGCTCGACCTTAGTGTCATCATTCTGCATGCCAGGTTGGAGGGCATAGTGCCTGTTGACCAGGATCTGTGCAGTGTTTTTGAAGGTTGCGTGGATGGTGGTAGCGATTGTCGTCAAGCTGTGGAGGTATAGTTACTAGTTTTTTTCACACCAGTGTGTAATGAGCCCCCCTGCATCCAGCAGTCAGCTGAGTTGACATGGAGGTGTAGGCTTTACTTACCGAGAACTGCTTTAGTAGCTGTCTTCAACATCTCCTGTGCAAGTGTTTTGAGCATGTCTCTTGAAGACAACATGTCCAAGTTGAGGACCTTGCAGCACATGTCATCCTTGGCCTTCTTCACAACATCCTCAATTTGGGCCTTGGATGGTGCGCACCTGTCAGTTGTGGGCATGCTGGTGGTTGGACTGGATGGCGGCAGGGGGGCAGCCATGGCTGATGGCACAGTTGGTTGTTGTGCAGATGTAGGATGCACGGTGGGTAAGTGGCGGAGTGGGGGGGAGGGTTGGTAATTGATGTTTTGACACCAGCCTGCAAATCATACTTTAGTAATGAAGATAATATGTATAGGATGAAAAACTTACATGAAAGATCCCGCAGTCTGTGCTGAGCTGTGGACCTGTTCGTCCAGCCTCAGTGGAGCAAAGGCGGGGACGAAGCGCACATCTGGGACTACATATGGTGCAGTGCAAACAGGTCAGTGATCTAACACGGCTGAGGGGACACAGCCACTTAGCTGATGAACAGCTGATGAGCTGTATAGGTGAGGTCATTCCATTTGTTGTGCCAGCGTTGCTGGGTAGTCCAGGTACAATACACCAGGGCCTGACAGGGGTTGAGCAAGCATGGCCCTTGAAGGTTGGACATTGTGGGTGGTGCAGGGGGGTAGGATGGTGTTGGGTAGGATGGCCCTGGGGGATAGGGTGGTGCTGGGGGATCGAACACGGGTACTGGAGGATCAATCACAGATTGTGGTGCAGGGGGGTTGGTTGAGGATGACCATTGGGAATCAGCATATGGTGCTGTGATTTCAAGCCATGTCAGGATGTTTGGGCCAGTGTGATATGCACTAGGGATTAAGGGTTGCTCAACTGAGTGCATTACTTGGTCCCCATCTGGATTTAAACACGGGTTGAGTCCTTCAAATGGACGCTGGATGGTCTTTGCACAGATCAGCAATGATGGTATGATATGAGAAACAGAAGTGCTTACCCTTGAATTTTGCAGCTGTTGGCGACATCCGCTGGATCCTCGACATGTGTTAGTACTCGACATGAGAACAATGGAGAAAACTCGCTACAGAGACTTGAAGGGGAATGACAAAGGGGAGCTTTACACTGTAACCTTATTGGGATTTGGTACTTAGTAGATCCCATTCGGGTATTGATATTTATATCATCATGTGGACAATACAAATGTACACATTGAGTAATAACAGCTGTTAGGAGTCAACAAGGTGGCACACTGCAACAGAAACATTTTCATATTTACAAATTTACTATGCATGGTTGGGGATAGGATTCTGGAGTGCAAAGAATGGAACCAGGAAGGCATGGCTGTGTGAGATCTGTGGCTATGTGGGAAAGATTAAGTGGATGGTGAACTCTTTGTTGGCAAGTTCTTCATTGGCAATTACATCGTCAACAAATTCATCATCACCATCCTCATGAGGGCTGTTGTCATTCTCACTGCCATTCTCACCACCATTCTCATCTCCGCTCATGACCTCCTGGTTGATGGCAGCCGTCATGAGTGACCCATCATCCACCCACGTGTGTCACGCATCACACAGACGACCCACCTGAATATTCTAGTTTTGTATTTATGTAGAAATAAAATCAATATATTTCCTGCACATATGATGGACTGAAAGTACTAAGTACCTACTAATTAGGTATGGGTGATGACCAGCTATGTAGCTGGTTTCATGTTAGGCTTTGTAACTGCCAGTCTAGGTTTCTGGAGTGAGTTGAGTGTCTAATTGGCTGGTGGCTAGCTCATCTGGCTTATCTGGACTTGCCTGGAAGGTTGGATGCCTGGAGGACTGGAGGACTGGACTCATTAAGTGACTGACTAGCTGGTGCTAACTCATCTGGCTTGTCTGAACTTGCCTGGGGGGCTGGATGCCTGGAGGACTGGTGGACTGGACTCCCTGGAAGTCTGGATATCTGACCTACTGATTTCAGACACACTCTGGGCTGATGGTCTGACTTGGTCTAACCAGCTTATTTCACTTATTTATCTGAAAACCCTGATTCTAGACATTTTAGACACTGTAAGTGAGCTAAGAAAAATTGTCAAATTGCTGATGCATATAAGTAAAGATGAAACTCCCATGCCTTGTATCTGCTCTGTATCTTTTCCACAGGATTTCATGGAGGGCGTCCATAGACCCCTGAAATTCAACAGTGGCATTAGCTACAGCTTCACCATGTGCCTTCCAGACAGCTGGATCAGAAAGCACTTCCCAGATCCAGGTAGCCTTGTTGTCACCAGGATCACACTCAAATGTACCACACCACAGAGGGATGAGCAAGTTGGGAATATTGAGGGAGAGGAGATGCATGATGTCCAAACCAAAGCATCTCAGAACACCAAGGATGCACTTGTCCCGAAACCCAAGGAAGATACTTGGCTCAGATATATCCATTTTGAGTTGTTGCTTCTTGTACTGAGTTTCATTGGGCGAAAGAAGTAGGTAAGTCAATTTTGTGAAGTAGGTACCAGGTGAGCAGCAGCTACCATAGGTTTCAGGATTCATGTCATTGTGGTCAGATCTGGGATGTTATAATCAAAGGGCCTGCTGAGGATGGGATAGTATGTATGACCATTTATTTTGAGGTGTCCTGGCATGCCGCAGTATAGATGACAGCTGTTCTGTTCATGATGTCCAACAAGACCATTGAGGTATGCCAGGCCAGGTCTGTCAGTGGTTCCAAGTACGATAAAAAGGTTTGAAATGTATCAGGTATCCTGAAATACATCCCAGACAGGGGGTCCTTCATGTTGTAATGCAGCAATATGATGAAAACTGGGGAACAGAAAGAAATCAATGTTTTTGGGTTTATTTGGGCCAGGGATAATGACACCCAGCAGTACATATTTTTTTTTATATCTAAGAGAGTATAATTGATTTAGGTTAGTAAGAATGCACAAACAGAATGCACCATGACTCAAATGAACATTCAAATATTGTTGAAGCATGCAGGGGCATAGCAAGAGGAACTTTCTACTCACCTGTGCTAAGGGGATTACTTGCTAGTAAGCAGGTAGTGGTTGGAGTATAAGAAACGATCTATTGAGCACTATTACAGCACTGGGTTTATATACTGGATACAAGTATGACAAGTCACTGATGTGACTGTTGATGTGACTAAAAGTCCTTATCTAACTACTTATCTAAGATAGTGATCACACTGTAATAAATGCTGTACATGCTGCTATAAGCGCAAGTTCAACAAATATGACCCAGATGGACATCCAGCAATCTGATTGCTTGTTGTGATACAGTTGCTCGCTGTTGATTGAAAATATGAGAACCAGGTCCTCATCCTTGATCTTTCCCTCCATGACTGCTTCCAAATAGTTGCTGCTGTCAAGAAAATTGCTGTACATTTCTTGTACACCTTCATGATGGCGAAGGTCCTCAAAAATCTTCTGAATATGTCTTTGGTGATGCTGCATCTCCTCAACCTCTGTAGGATCACAGAAGACTGCTTAAAGTTGTGGACCAATGAGAAGGGTCAAGAATTGCTTTCAGGGAGTAGTGAGGATCTTGGTGCAACCATTGGCATGCATGACTGACACCATATTGTATCATGCTTCACTGCACTCAGGACAGTTGTCAAGTTTTGAAAAGGGTCCTGTGAAGCCCACACATGAGTCGTAACACATATCATGAGTGACTGGCTCAACACCACTGAATTGGGAAATAATACTTTTAATCTGATATAATGAGGGGAACTCAGTGAGATCATTGAATTCCATGAAGGTCTTGCGAGCACTGACATAGTCGCTATTAGTGTTACTGAGTCCGAGATAAAGTTTGATTGTGGTTTCAAGGATCTTGTGGTTGTCTTTTTTAAAAGGATATTCAGGCAGGTTTCATAGGTGGTGGATTGCTTCTGCATTCATTTGGATACCTTCATTGTCAAGGGAAGCACTCTGCATGGTGAATATGAACGAGAGAGACATCCAGAGATCATCAAGCTTGACATTTAAATAGACCTCTTGAAGCAACACCTCCTCGTCAGCATCCAAAGGAGGCTGTGCAAATACATCAATGTCCTCCAAATTGTAATCTACATCAGTGATGGATGCTTGATATTGTCCCTTTCTTGGTATGGGTAGGCCCTGCAAGTTTTCATTGTCCTGTGTCTATACCACTTGTTAGATAATGATTGGTGCAAATAAATAATGATGTACCGAAAAGTCTGCTTTCTCAGCGCTGAAACTATTGTTCAGAGTAGGAGAGTGCTCTTATTTGGTGGTTGCAGGAGTTTGCAGCAATGGGACTGCAGAGGGGCCTGCCAGGATATCACTGTGTTGGTGATCTGAAGCCCCCAACAGTATGGGAGAGCTGGTAGCAGGTCTGTGATCATCGGGATGCATGTCTGAGGGATTTCTAGGGTCTGGTAAACCAGCCATGGCCCGAAGTCAAGATCTAGAGGGTGGTATTGAGCTTCCACCTTCAATCACATGCTGTTCATGGGTCTGGAAGACACTCCAGGTGACATTTGTGAGTGTTCCATTGCATTGTCGCTGGCAATCACAATAATACCATTTTTGCATTATGCATGAGATGCTGAAATTGTCAAATGACTGGACAGATGGGTGTTGAACTGTAAGACACATTCTCAGTGTTGTTAATCAACTGCTATAATCATTATTAAGTACCCGTAAGACATGTTCTATGGAATGTATGAATGAGAAGGAACATGGTGTGCATAGAGAAAACAAACATACTTCACTTCAGTCAACCCCTTTCTGAGGCCTATTAGGTGTAAGATATTCCTATAGTCAATTCACCTAAGAGGTATGTATCAGAAGGGAATCCCCTTAATATCAAGGGATATCCCCCCCCACCATAGATTATCTGGCATTTTCCCCATGATATGGTGTGGGCTAGCCCCAAAGCCTGCTGTTGTCCCAGCTAGCTGGGGCTATTCCCAGCACAATACTGCCTGTCCCTGGGATAGAATGGGTGTCAGGGGTCCTTTGTTGCATTTTTCTCCAAAATAGCTCCACCAAATGCTCTATTGGCTCTACTGTGCTGATGTACTCCATATGCATGGACCTCTAGCCAACACCACCCACAATCATTCACTCATAATTTTTCTTTTAGATATTTCAAAATCTGCAACCAGTAGCTTACAC
>KN819460.1:0-12976 GCA_000827475.1 Paxillus involutus ATCC 200175
ATATCCGCATGGGTACGTGTTGTCTGGTCAATGCATATGCATCAGGGGCCACTAGTATATGTAGAAACAAATTTATACAGGTCTGTATTATGCTGCTTGCACTGCTGTGTTTTAGTTTTTTGTGCTTGGTCAACTCAGAGATTTTGAGAAAGCAGGTCTTTTGCAGTGTGCAATATACAAGGTAAGCTACTGATTGCAGATTTTGAAATATCTAAAAGAAAAATTATGAGTGAATGATTGTGGGTGGTGTTGGCTAGAGGTCCATGCATATGGAGTACATCAGCACAGTAGAGCCAATAGAGCATTTGGTGGAGCTATTTTGGAGAAAAATGCAACAAAGGACCCCTGACACCCATTCTATCCCAGGGACAGGCAGTATTGTGCTGGGGATAGCCCCAGCTAGCTGGGACAACAGCAGGCTTTGGGGCTAGCCCACGCCATATCATGGGGGAAATGCCAGATAATCTATGGTGGGGGGGGATATCCCTTGATATTAAGGGGATTCCCTTCTGATACATACCTCTTAGGTGAATTGACTATAGGAATATCTTACACCTAATAGGCCTCAGAAAGGGGTTGACTGAAGTGACAGCAACGATTGACAGCCTCCCTAGCATCTGACGCGTTGAGAGGGATTGGGCTCGGTGTGCCTGCTGAAGATAAGGCCGTCTTCATCCAGATGCACGGTGTCTGCGCGACGTGGAGGGCCAAGGCAGTGCAAAGGGCGGAGGAGGAGAAGCAGCAAGTGGCCAGGGAGAGGGAGGAGGCGGCGGCAGAGGCAGAGGCACGCGTTCGTGAAGCGGTGCGTGCGCGTCAGGAGGAGATGGCCAGGGAGAGGGAGAGGGCGGCGGAGGAGGTCAGGATGGGTGAACCAGTCGACGAGGAGGACGAGGAGAATGAAGAGGCTGGTGAAGAAGGGACGAGTGCGGCCATGGTCGTATCCCCCGTGGCCACGCCCACTAAGAAGGCGAAGACGCGCGACCCCAGGCTGACGGTTGTGGTCCCACCACGCAAGGTAAGCGTTCCCCACTCATCCAGTACACGTCGTTGACGCCATCCATCCAGCGTCAGTTCACGGAGGCCTTCCACAAGGGCGGGAAGGATTTCGAGCCCGAAGACCCCCTCGAGGGTGACGAGGTGACTGCAGCGACCGCCCGAGAGGAGTCGAAGGGGAGACCTCAACGCGCTGTTGGAGACCTCGTCCGGAGAGGGCCCGAGCGGTGCGAGGCTTGCGTGGACAAGTGGCGTAAGGTGTGCTGGGGGGAGGACAAGCGAGTATGCCGGAGATGTCAGATGTCAGATGAAGCGGGTCAGATGCTCGAAGTCGATGAAGGCCCTTAGGGAGAGGGAGATGAGTGAACATTCGGGCGGTGAGTTGTTGACCACCGCGCGTTCGTCCTGAGTGCTAACAACTTCTCAGTTTCCAAAGGCAAGGCCAAGGCGATCGATCGCCCGGGCGAGCTCGAGCAAGGGGTGCCGGGTGAGTTAACAGAGGTTTGGCGCTGGGGTGGATGCTGATCCGGGCATAGGTCCCAGCAACTCATTGACGTCCACCCATCCGTGGCCGTACTCAGTCCCCATGACGTCCGTCAGCAGGGACATGGTCGAGGCCAACCTCCTACCAGAGGATGGTTGGTCCGTGATCACCAACCAGAAGCTCAACGCCCTCGTCCGGATCCTGGGTCGCTTGACCACCCAGGGGTCCTTCATCGAGGCCCAAGTGCAGAACCTCAAGGCGTGGGCAATGGATCTCAACGTCGAAGTCCGGGACGTCCAAGAAATGCATGGGAAGTATTCCCATCAACTGGAGTACGCTGCTGCCCAGCTGGGCGTGGTCCTGCGCGAAGCTAAGGAGTTCCCGGTCGAGGAGGGGGAGAGTGGCCGGGAGGACAGCGAGTAGTAGATTAGCGCCCGGCCTTCCTTCTTTGCAATTTGTATATTAGTCGTATTCTTCGTGCAAAATGCACGTGTCCGCGTCCTGCCCATGCCTCGTCCATTGCCGGATCTAAGTAAGGGTCAAGAATATATAAGTACATGAAAAATGAGGAAACTATATGGACTAAAACGAGAAAAGGGATACGTGACAGCGGCTTCGCGTTTTTCATCTATGGGCATTCACAGGGGTCCGCCCTGACTTGTCTTCATCAGGCTTCTTTCAACGAGTCTCTCGGGGGATGATAACGTGCGCGGTGCCTCTTCGCGCAGTCGAAATGGGGGAAGGATGGGGTATCATGAACTCCGGGCATGTCGTATACGGGGTACAGGGGCGTTGTATTTCTTTCTTATTTTCTATTTTTGTAGATGTCTTTTCTGTCGTGTACTTGTCTCGCGCGGGGTCTGGGATCATTCGTAGTCATCCTCGTCGGGCTCTTCGCCCTCTAATTCTTCTTCCTCTATACCTTCCATGCCTTCTAGGGCTTCGTCATTGAAACCCACGATGGAGGTGACTGGTACGCTGATGCGCGATGTAGGGAACCAGAGTTCCCTACGTGTGCAACACCGCGCGACGACACATCCTATCACGCCCGCACGTACCCAGCGACCTACCCATGAAGGTTCCATTCGCCCATGCGCATATCCCATCCGCCCAGGGCTCTCCCTTTCGTTTACAGATCCTCGCGTCCATCCTCGTACTGCCCACTCTGCCCATGCCCTTGTCCGGCCGGTAAGTAGTATACCCTCTCTCTCCCTCTCTCTTTCCTTTCTTCGTACTTAGTGTTTCGCCCAATATCACGTGTCCCTCAATGGGTGTAGTTACGATTACATAAGCCGCCCGCCTGTCAGACAGTCTCGGGCATACCCAGACTATAAAGCCCTGTACATAGGCACCACGGGCATCATCTTGCATTTTAGACCCCCAATTTATTGTTATCCACGATCCCTCGATTCCCATCGCGCGAGACTCCACTTCAGACTCCCGCTTCTAAGTTTACTTGGTCTACCTACGCTCGCCCGGACTCCGCCCAGCTAAGGTTAGGTCCTCTCGTCTCCGGGTTCAGCACCTCACTGCCCGGATTTGACCCGCGCATGTCTCGTAACCTTAGGACCTCCCGCCCTACCTCTCTCCTCCTTTTGTCTTGATTTCCTCCCTTCGTTCTTCACTCTTGCCCGATTAACCATCGAGCCCCCCTTATTGTTCACTCAAGAGGAAGAGGAGACATATCCTCCGACCTTTGTGCTCACTGCTTCCCTCAAGGGTCGAACCATTTGCCCTACCCCCTCATTCTCTGACTTAGTCTTCCTCATAGACTAGCTTAGCTGACTACAGCGAGCACGCATGATAAGGGAGCAGTCGGAAGGCTGCGTAGCATAGCTTGGAGATGGACCCGTCCAGCTCGGCCAGCATGTACGAACCGCCCTTGGTTCGTCGGACGACCAGCATGGGTCCTAGGTAGCGAGGCTTCGTCTTTCTGTTGAGTTCCTTCTCGACTCGGGTGTTTCGCACGAGCACTAAGCTTCCAGGCGCGAAGTTGTAATCCTTAATGCGATTCTTGAACGTCTGCTCGAACTGTTTGATAGATTGAAAGTGTGATTTCAGAACCTTTTCCCGGATGGAGTTGATGTCTTCGCGTCGCTTCTGCAGTTGGCGGGCGCGGAAGGTGATCAGGGTGGTCGTGTCGAGTGAGTCGGATTCGGGTGGTGGGACTAGGAAGGTTGCCTGGGCGATGTTGAAGGGGAATAGGGGTTCAACGCCATGGGCCATGAAATAGGGGGAGAGGCCGGTCGCCTTGTGTAGGGTCACGCGCTCCGCCCAGAAGACTGAGGGGGCTGACTTGTACCAGCGCAGCTCCTCCCCCTCACAACTTTTGATGAGCACTTCGTGCACATCATAATGACGACGCTCGACGATCCCATTAGCTTGTGAGTTGTAGGGGGAAATCCGGATGTGGTTGATGTGGTATCTCGAGCTGAGGGTGTCCAGTGCTTTCACAAATGCAGGTCCGTTGTCCGTGACTATCTCGGCCAGCGCACCCCAGCGACACAGGATGTCTTCGAAGATGAAGCTAGCGATGGTGTTCGCGTTTTCTGAGCGCAGCATGCGCCATGCCGGGTAAGCAGTGAGCGCGCAGCGCGCCTGCACAATGAACTTGTACCCCCCGGCCGGGGGCATCAGCATGGTGTCGATATGGGCTTTGAGGAAGAGCCCGCCCACGATGGGGACGGTAGGGGGAATGTGCAGCTTTGTCGTCTGGCGGATCTGGCACTCGTGACACGTCCGGCCATACCATTTCACGTCGTCGACTAGCATGGGCCACCAAAAACGCATCAGCAGGCGGGTTCAGACAGTGAACACACCCTTGTGGCCGAGGTCATCATGGGCTTGCTTGATAAGGGAGAGGTGCTCGTGCACAGGGGGGTAAAGCTGATGGCGGCCATGGGGATCCTTTCGAAACAGACAGCCTGCGAGCAAGAAGAAGCGCGAGGCGGAATTGACAAAGGAGGCATAGTCCGCGTCTGAGAGTCCGGGCGTGCGTGCGCGAGTCTTGAGGAACACCCGAATAGCCTCGACTTTGGCCTCGCGAGCCAGGGCCTTTGGTGAGTGGGGAATCTGGGTCTTGCGCTGATCGGTATCAGAAGGGGAAACGTGGGTCTGGGCCTCGTGCGGATCGATATCAGCAGGGGCTAGGAAGCAAGAGGTCGTAGGGCATGGAAGTGTGCAGGGGGTCGATATTGGAGGGTCGTGGTCGTTCAACAGGGCGACAGCGAAAGAGTAGGCGTCGTCCAGCCACTCCTCGTGATTATCGTCTAAACAGGGGTCGTCCGCAGTGGGAGGTCTCCTGGAGAGACCATCTGGGCCTGTATGCTTGTTGGCCGAGACGTGACGCAGGGTAAAAGTGAACAGGAGGATGCCCGCTATCCAGCAGTTGATGGTCGCGTTGGGTTGTTGATCAGGATTGTTGATCATACCCTGAATGTACTTGGCGTTGACCTCCACCGTGAAGTCTGCCAGGCCAAATGTGTAAAGGCGGGTCACACGAAGTGTGCGGTACAGTCCATATAGCTCGAGCTTGGCCTGAGAGTAGCGCTGCTCGACCTCGGTGAGGGAGATGGACCCGAAACGATTGGGGTAGCGTTTCCCGTCCTCGCCCATCTGATATAGGATGAAACCGACTGCGATGTTAGAGGTGTTGACCGCGAGGATGACTTCTCGGCCACACTCATAGTCAATGCGACATAGGGTGGGTGACTGGATGATCTCGTCCTTGAGCAGGCACATGGCCTCCTGCTGGGCCTCGCCCCATTTGAAGGGGACCCCTTTACAGGTAAGGTCCACTAACAGGCGGGCGATGGATGCGAATCCGCAGATGAATATGCGCAGCACGCCACAGACTCCTAGGAATCCGCGCACTTGGGTGAGGGTCTGGCACTCAGGCCAGTCTCAAATCTTCTGGACCTTGTCCTCGTGAGGGATTTGCCCTTCGAGGGTACACTTATGCCCCATGATGGTCGCGTCAGGGGCGGCGAGCACGAACTTCTTGGCCGAGACCGTTGTGCCAACGTTCTGAAGGCGTTGAAGGATCCGGTGCATGATGATGAGGTGGTTGTAGATGAATAGGCGGATATTGGGGTTGTCTGGGATGGTCTCGTACGAGCCGTCCTCGCGCTGATATCTAGTCTCTTCCGACTTGACGGGCAGGTCGTCGAGGAAAGGCTTAGTGTAGCGGGGGATCTCGTCCTGTAGAATAAATTCCATGTCGGCCTGAAATATCTGGACCGCGTTGGTATGTCCCATAGGTAGAGTAGTGAGACGCTGCGGACCCATAGGGCTGCTGAAGGTCGTGAGGTCGCGCGATTCTACGTGTAGCGGGCGCTGGTCGTAGCCAGCGAACAAGTCCATCATGCCATATACCGCGTATCCGGCAAATGATTCTGCGAGGTGTTCGATGAAGGGGGGTTGGGAGGAGTCCCGGATGGTTACTGCGTTCAGGGGCTGGAGGTCGTGCACGAGACGCAAGGACTTCCCGTCCTGCTTCACGACGCAGAACCAGCGGGAGCGATAGGACGCAGTGGACGGTTCGTAAATGCCCGAGGAGATGCGGTCTTTTATGATTTGGATGGCTTGATCGTGTATGTGAGGGGGAATGGGGATGTTCCTCTGTGCCCAGGGGGTGTGAGGCACTGTAGCAATCTTGACGGGAGGGAAGTAGCATTCGTCCAGACGTCCTCGCTCAGTGGGGATCCAAGCGAAGGCTGTTTCGTGTTCGCAGACGATCCACCGCATGAGCTTGAGTTCCTCGGGCCACAACCAGTTCGCGGGGTCGAGGTCGAGTGCGTCAGCTCGTTCTTGGGTGAAACGCTTGCCCGGGACGAACACAGGGGGGTGGGTAGGAAGGGGGGTCAGGCCTTCTAAAGGATCATCCGGCAACCGCCTGACGATGCGGAACTGTTCCTCTATAGGGGCAGGGGTAGAATGGACCTTCTTGGCCACTGGTTTGTAGGCTAGGATGCGGGCAGCAGGCCCGTGTGCGTAGATGGACGCGATGGCCTTCCTGACAATAGGGGAGAGGATGGTCGTGGTTGAAGAAAGGAAATCGTAGGACGGGACTTGCGTGTGAGCTGAAACATTAGGAAAAGGGGGCCTCCAGGAGGGAGGGGATGTGTGGCATAGATAGTCTCCAGACGCGGTGCCCGAGGACTGAAGGATAAATGAATTGGCGACTGGACGATTGGGGAAGTTGGTAGGGGGTGCGACAGGGGGACGCAGATGGGTCGTGGGATGGATCGTTGAGAAGAAGCTGGATTGGGTTGGAGGCATATGGATTGGGGAGAATGTCCGGTAGAGGACAGAGTGGGTTCTGGGAAGCAAGAAAGGGTACTGTATGCTAAAGGCCATTTGCTTAGGTGTTATGCCGGTGTCTCCTCGCCCGAGGAGCGAATCATCGATATTTAAAAATCCTCTTCAGGCTCGCTCGAGATTTTGTGCTTCTCGCATCGCCCGAGGCTCTTGCACCTGGGGCAGTTGTCCGTCCAAATGCGAGTGGCGATTTTGTAGCGCTTGCCTGTGTTGGGGTCCCTCAGGGTCAACAACTGCTTGCCATCCGGGAAATCCTCAGTGGTCGCGCTCATGAGACAGTGAAACGGGCGACTGAGCAAGATGTGGAAGGGGGCCTTGGGGATCACTTGCACCTGGAGGTACAATTCTCCAACGCCAAGGTCCAGGCCAAGGTTCTCGATGACGCCAATGGTAGAATCGGAGGACTCGTTGACAGACTGCATGTGCATCAAATATTCCGGGCGAGCGACCAGGCCTAAGGTTTCCCAGAGGGCTTTGGGCATTGCAATGACCTCGGATCCGGTGTCCAGGACGCACCGTACGACTCGCCCAGTACCAACTATGGTAGCCTCGATGTAACAGAGGGGGATGCTGTGGTTGCCCACAATGCGTCCGTCGTCACTGTATGTCAACTTCGGTCCGTATTCTCGTGCTATGCCCTCAGGGTCTTGCCCTTCGAGCTCGAAGCAATGCGCGGAGGCGTCCGCTCGTGTGTCAGGGGTCTCAGGGTCAGCCTGGGTCAGTAAGTTTCCCCAGACTTGCTTGCCCGTCACAGCCTCCTTCATGTGCTTCCTGAGATCGGGGGACAGGGCCAACAGTTCTTTCAGGGGAACTGGGACGGTGATGCCCAGCACCTGGTCCAGAGCGCGCTTGGGTGCCTCAGAATCTGCTAATGGGAATGAATAGCGAAACTGGCCATTGTTCAGGGTGCTGGGCGAAGTGGTTGCAGGCTGGGCGGTTGCTGCAGGAGTCGCTGGCTTGGAGGGCGTGTGCTCAGAGGTGACGGGCTCGCGCTGTTGTGTCGATGCTCGGGCGGTCGTTGGCAATGAGGTCGTGGGGATGGGTTTGGCTATTGGTTGGCCTTCGCCTGGCGCTCGCAGTGTGGGAGGGGCAATGATAACCGCACTGGATGAAGGGCTGGGCGAATCCTGGCTGGGAAGGGATTCGGGGGTAGTACTCTGCGAGAGGGGTGATGACTTCCTCGTGCCGGGCGTGCGAGCTTCTCGTACAGCTGGGGATTCGATCTCTTCTTCGACTGTCACTCTGGGAGCTTTGCGGCGTGGGATCTCCACTCCATCGAAGTGCATCTTCTTCCCCCTGGACTGATCTCCCTTGCCTTTCCCGGCTTGGAAGTTCGCCCATGCATTAGCCAGGAACGCTTGGAATTCCGGGTCAGTCACTTCGCTCGAGTCAGGGATGGCGAGATCCCCGGACGAGGTGTGTAAAAAGGCGGAGGGTTCGACTTCTAGCTCCATTTCCAGGCTATTGTCGCCACCGTAAGCTGTAGTGTACAGCGCAGCTGTAATATGGGGAGGAGGGTTGCGCACAAAACCGGACGAAGAGGTGGACTCAGTGGAGGCCGCTGGCTGGGCGAGGAGATGGTCGACTACGTTTCGCATTCCATATATGCCCTGGATGCGCGGGATGGGACTCCCATCGGGCATGCACAGTCGGCCATTCCTACGCGAGAGCTTCCCTTCGTTGATGTATGCTAAGGCCAATTGACAGGAGGGGACGAAGTGAGAGGGGTCCTGACAGAACGCTGTAGTCAGCTAAGCTAGTCTAAGAGGAAGACTAGGTCAGAGAATGAGGGGGTAGGGCAAATGGTTCGACCCTTGAGGGAAGCAGTGAGCACAAAGGTCAGAGGATATGTCTCCTCTTCCTCTTGAGTGAACAATAAGGGGGGCTCGATGGTTAATCAGGCGAAAGTGAAGAATGAAGGGAGGAAATCAAGACAAAAGGAGGAGAGAGGTAGGGCGGGAGATCCTAAGGCTACGAGACGTGCGCGGGTCAAATCCGGGCGGTGAGGTGCTGAACCCGGAGACGAGAGGACCTAACCTTAGCTGGGCGGAGTCCGGGCGAGCGTAGGTAGACAAAGTAAACTTAGAAGCGGGAGTCTGAAGTGGAGTCTCGCGCGATGGGAATCGAGGGATCGTGGATAACAATAAATTGGGGGTCTAAAACGCCAGATGATGCCCGTGGTGCCTACGTACAGGGCTTTATAGTCTGGGTATGCCCGAGACTGTCTGACAGGCGGGCGGCTTATGTAATCGTAACTACACCCGTTGAGGGGCACGTGATATTGGGCGAAACACTAAGTACGAAGAAAGGAAAGAGAGAGGGAGAGAGAGGGTATACTACTTACCGGCCGGACAAGGGCATGGGCAGAGCGGGCAGTACGAGGACGGACGTGAGGATCTGTAAACAAAAGGGAGAGCCCCAGGCGGATGGGATATGCGCATGGGCGAATGGAACCTTCATGGGTAGGTCGCTGGGTATGTGCGGGCGTGATAGGATGGGTCGTCGCGCGGTGTTGCATGCGTAGGGAACTCTGGTTCCCTACACCGGGCCATGGTATCATGCATGTCTACCTTGCACAAATCCATACACAACATGACAACAGGCGTCAACAACTAGCCACATACATTTGTGAACAGACAAGTGAGAGTGAGGGAGAGACAACGAGAGGAGAAGAGAGAAGAAAGGTAAATGAAACAGGGAGGGAGAGAGAGGCAACAGGTACGTCATGCATTGCATAGCGAACCCAACCCATCTCATGTGGTATGACACCAGGCGTTGACGACCAGCCACAACACCACAAATGTGGGTGTGCCAGGTGCATCGACACACAATGTGCACACAATGGGGGACAACAAGGGGAAGAACATGGACGACCATGGACAATACCGCCCTGGTACCATGTATGTCGCCACAGGCATACAACACCGCGCAGCCACAATGACAGCCACGGGCCCACACACACCATGAAGCAAAATGCCACATGCCCCAAACACCACCAGCATCCACGTTTGCCGGGTCTGTGCACCCGTCGTGGTCATCCACGCCCCCTCTGACATTGTGATCACGCACCAAGACCTGTGGGGGTACACCCACGGGTCTTGATTCATCAACCTGTCAGAATACCCATACCTGCAACGAGTGTACAGGTAAACCGAGGGTATGGGTAAGGGCACGGGCACAGGCACAGGTACGTTGCCCATACCTGGGGGTCTACTGTGCTGCTGCCTGGCTTCAGCACCAGTGGTAATGCATTATAATGCATTACTATGCAACACAGGCAACACCACTGGATTATATACTCACTACAATTACAGTCCTTATGCATGCCCTACCTACAGTAAATACAATAAATGATGCATTACCCTGCCAGGAAGTGGTGGTGTGTTGCTCTGTGATGCAGCTCGTTCCTTGCTGCGTCACAGAGCCTTGTCTTTGGCCGAGCGGAGTTACTAGTGGTGCCACTCTTCTTTCTTCTGCCCCACTTCCGCTGACTGTGGCCAGAGCTAAGCTCTCCACATCCTTTTCACAATACTCATATACTCATTTATCCAGCATCCTATCCCATCGGCTTACCTGTCCATCACACTCCTTTATCAAACCACAAACCAGCCATGGCCGACCCCAATTCGGAGACAGTCCCCAATTACGCTGGGCCCGAATTCAAGATTATCCGGGAGGGTCTCAAGCATTGACATACACAGAACTGTGTTGTTGTATGGTCATGATACACTAGTACCACCCTATACGCTTGTACACCAGAGCAGAGCATCACTCCAAGCAGAGACACCAGAAATGTACAGTGTATTTTCATAATAACTCCATAGCATGCAATGTGCTAGCCCTACAACTTGTACCACATATTAGTACATCCCATATGCATATACCCCAGAGCAAACTGTCACTTAAAGCGGAAACACCAAGAGCATAGAATGTATTTCCCTTATTACTTCTTAGTATGTGACTTTCCAGCTCTATAACCCTCACCACTGGAAAGAGATCGTCATTATGCACATAACCATATTTTTCTTGATTATTTAGGACCTCCTATTGAGTTACTACCTGACAATGTCACTTATCTAGCATTTTAATATCTTACCCTTCCATATATAGTCTTGAGGCTTACTTAAACATGATGTCAGCTTTGACAGGCCCTTCACAGCCACAGGGACCTGACATCTGACAGAGGTGCCTGCCAGGGACAGCAGTGCCTGTCCAGAATGACAGTTCTGACAGCTGACAGCTGCCGAACAGCCACCTGTCATTATCTGACTCACTCTGACTCACTCTGACTCACACTGACTCAACCTGCTCGGCATTACTCAGCAAAGGCTTGGCACTGTCCTATGAGGAAGCACAGCCCGCCCCAGTACCACACAGCACGCCTCTAAGTAGTATTATGAAGGTACCAGAGCACCTTTAAATGGTTTTATCAAGGTACATAGCTAGATATAGCCAAATTATACCCCTGACCGGATTAGGCAGCATAGCCACCTCCAAGTAGTATATAAAGGGTACCGATTTGGCAGTTGAAAAAATAATATTCCCCAGTTATACTAAAAATTATCCCTATCTGAGTGTGACTTCGCAAGTCCCCCTCTAAGTGCGACTAAGAACTAAGCTAGGGTTCTATACTGTTAGTCCCTACCAGTCCTAATCGACCTGAGCTAAGCTACTAAGCGCTTCATAACACCTAAGCACTGTAATCACTAGTACCAGCTGCTCAGTGGCCCAATATTAGCCAGAGAGTGCTATAGGTCAAGCAGTTCGATAGTCAATGCTAAGCCAGTCAAAGGAACGAAGTTAGTAGGCTGTAGACTGCGTCTAAGGAGCCCATTTCTTGTCCACAAAGTCCCTAACCCATCCCTGTTTCAAGATAGAACCCGTCTATCACCACTTTTCTAAGACTCTGTATACCATTACGTGTCAAGGAAACCATTCATTCGTTCTCTAGCAAAGCTTTACAAGCCTTTGCTACCTGTTGAACCCAACCATCTGAGAGATACTTGTGAAGCATTTAACAGCGCAAATACCATCACCTTGCAACGAACACCCACATTATCAGCCTTTCGTAGTTTTAGTTTTTGTTAGTTTTGTGTTGTTGTTTTAACAAACCGCTGACTGTGACCTGTGTAAGATAGGAACATCTAGGACTCAGCTGCTAGTCTAACATTAGGCATTTCACTCATCTCCACTAAGGAAGAAGACAATGGCAGCTGGGGTAGAGAGTGGGCCAAAGAGTTCAGTGGGACGTGTAATGGCTGCGCGGGATGCATTTGCGAAAAGTGTATGTCGTGCTCATATTTTGGTGTCTGGTATCTTATGGGTATTACCTACTGGCCCTTAGGCGGCCGCGTTCTGCCATCTCCAAAATCTGCACATCTTTGGGTTCGTCATTCATACCGGGGTGGAGGAAGACTCTCGCCAGGCATCTGGGATGGGGCAAGTTCCCTGTTGGTCAGAAAGATCATCAATGAGAATCACATGGACTTGAAGAGGATGATCGATTGGTGGACCACGGTCATTAAGTAGGTTCCTCTTGGTTTTACTCTACAACTCCAGTTCACTCGTCACTCTCAGGTTCACACACATTCAGGACTCTGAAGAGGGGCCTAGCATGCCTGCCATTGGCTCTGGACGTGCGGTGAATCTGATTGAGTACCTGTATAGGGCTGGCAAACCTGTGCGCGACCACAATCGACGCGTGCTAAAGGCCATGGTGCTCAAGTTGTTGAGTAGGTGCATTAGCTTCGCTGAGGGGGACTGTGCTGACACCAGCTAGTACCACATGGTTACGTCAAGTGGAGCGACTTGTGGAAGAGGTTGTGCCACGAAGCGTAAAATTTACACTTCACTATCCTCAATTGGCCTGAAGAAATCCCTGTCCCAGACACGCAGTTTGATTTTCACAAGCTAGATGCTAATGAGGTGCTCAAGCTATTGGCCAATTTTTTAATTGACCGATTGGGGCCCATGTACAAGCTGGAAGGAGAGGACGACGGAGAGAACAGCAAGGGGAAGGGAAGGGAAGGGAAGAAAGGGAGGGAAGGCCGTTGAGAAGCCCTATGTGCCACAGGACGGGGATGACTTGGCATTCATGGCATGGCCTAGAGGTATGTCCCCCGNTTGTCCCGTGCCAGTAACTTTCGATGTTCTGATGCAACATGCTAGATGTTATCAACA
>KN819460.1:15275-25554 GCA_000827475.1 Paxillus involutus ATCC 200175
TCCCCATGCAGAGCAATAGCACATGAGGGATATCCCCAATAACATGATTAACTGTAGGGGATATCCCCAAACTGCTGAATGGTATGTGAGGGATATCCCCAATGACATAATTGACAACAGGGGATATCCCCGTGTAGAGCAATATCACGTGAGGGATATCCCCAGGGGCACTTGTTGTCTGGTCAATGCATATGCATCAGGGGCCACTAGCATATGTAGAAACAAATTTATACAGGTCTGTATTATGCTGCTTGCACTGCTGTGTTTTAGTTTTTTGTGCTTGGTCAACTCAGAGATTTTGAGAAAGCAGGTCTTTTGTGGTGTTGCTGCATTGCAATATACAAGGTAAGCTACTGATTGCAGATTTTGAAATATCTAAAAGAAAAATTATGAGTGAATGATTGTGGGTGGTGTTGGCTAGAGGTCCATGCATATGAAGTACATCAGCACAGTAGAGCCAATAGAGCATTGGGTGGAGCTATTTTGGAGAAAAATGCAACAAAGGACCCCTGACACCCATTCTATCCCAGGGACAGGCAGTATTGTGCTGGGGATGCCCCAGCTAGCTGGGACAACAGCAGGCTTTGGGGCTAGCCCACGCCATATCATGGAGAAAATGCCAGATAATCTATGGTGGGGGGGGTATCCCTTGATATTAAGGGGATTCCCTTCTGATACATACCTCTTAGGTGAATTGACTATAGGAATATCTTACACCTAATAGGCCTCATAAAGGGGTTGACTGAAGTGGCCAGTCCAGAGTCCCTGGTTACTAGTCATGGTGAGTTTTCCCAAAAATTGACTTGGAGATATCTCATTTAATCCACAATATGTTGCAGAGCCTGAGCCTGTGAGTCAACTGAGGTGTTCATCACGCATTGGAAAAGGCTGTGGTGGGCAGCTTCAACAGTTTATCAACATCGAGTGTGCCCAAACCAAGCATCAACCATGACCGTCCACCCGAAGCCTCAACATAGCTACACAGGGACAAGCTGTCAACCCCATGGCTCCATCTCACTGCTCAGACGAGGAGGAGGCGAGCCAGACTCCACTGTGGGTGGTATCTTCCAAGCCATTGACTCAGGTTCAGCCATTCTTCATGGTCTCACAATCTGGTCACCAGTTCGGGTTTAAACTACCTTCCCAATCTAATACTGCTCAGTCTACTAGACACAGTACTCAGGCTGGCATGGGATCCATTCCACAAGACCATCATGATGCTGTGCTTTCTAGATGCATATGAGTTCATCGTTTGCTTTTTACAATGGCCGTGTTGTATTTTACCATAGTGCCATAGGCCCTCCTCCGAAGGATATCAGTCTCTTCCGTCTTCTCGTGGCTCCTTGGTATTTTCAGCGGCTCTATCACATGGGGGCTCTACAGCACCAACCTCAGCACCAGTCTCTTGTGCCCCATCTGAATGCAGGTCTAATGGTGACTATGGAATACAATGTGACAATCTGAGTGCTTACCAGCTAGCTCCCTTGCGATGATCATCGCAACTTCAAACACTCGCAGCTGCTGCAAATCAGTCCTCAGAGGTTCCTGTACGTAATTCTTGTGTTCATCATTCATCAGTAAAACCACTGTTTCATCACAGAGTTTGGTAATTTCACAGCACTGACAGCATCTCACAGCGCGGCACAGCCGCCACAGGATCACTTATTTTCACAGCCACGCACAGATGCTGACAGAGCACCACAGAGCTCACAGAGCAGTGCTATTAATAGCACTAACTATTAGGTAGTAAATTACTACTACTATGTACTAGTATAAGCATAGTAGTTATGGACTTGAACAATTTTTGCATGAATTGGGTCACATGACACCATGTTCAACCTCTACGCTAAGTACCCTACGCTCTCAGTTTCAACCCCAACCGGTATGTCACACCCAACCCACTCCACTAACCCATCACTCAGCCGACGACTGCGTACACACACACAATGATGTTGGTGACACATCACGTCACAATGACTCAGTCAGCAACAGGTCGAGAAGTTGAGTACACGACATACCAAGTAGCAACATGCACCATCAGCACCAACAGGAATCGAAGCACCAGGGAAGAGTCAAAAAAGGTTGTGGAAAAGGTGAGAAAGGTAGAAGGTCGAAGGGGAAAGATGACAAAAAGGCAGCCGCAGCGACAGGACCAGGCAAAGGCACCATGGACCACACGGCTGACGGCGTAAGCCTCGTCAAGCCCACGAGCAGCTTACCTAGGGCTTGAGTCAACTCACCACTTCACCACCACAACTCCCAGTCACCACCACAATCCCATATCACCCCCATCCTGCCATTTGAGCAGCTGGCATCCACGTCGAGGCGATTGAGTCACCAACGACGTTGAGATGGCCACATACCACATGTTGAGATGCGTCAACGAAGATGGGGAGGAGTAGAGTCAAGGGATAGAGGGAGTAGGGAAGCAGCTGACGAAGATGGTGAGGATGACAACATCCACCATGCTCATGTCAAGCCCCAGCAACCCCAGACGGTGAGTCAAATGGCCGACATCGAGGCCACTGACGCCATGAACCCAAACACTACAAGTGTTGGGCCGGCAACACCAATGGGCAGGTCATACGGACCGCCGAATGCATCGAACAAGGGTGAGAAGGGGGGAGAGGAGGATGAGAAGGGTGAGTGGGTGAGTGGGATCGAGAATCCCAGCTCGAACGACGACGGTGGGAATGAGGACGTCCGCCACGTGTACATCATACCCACATCGACCCTACCACCTCCCTACCACGCCCTACCAACCCCAGACGAACGATGGCGACCCCCGAGCATGCCGCTCGAGGGGGAGATGACTGGTCAGCAGTCGAGCGGGCACAATAATGAAACGGCCACACACCTTGAACACCCACAACAGGAGTCGTCAATCCCACAACCACAAAGGACACCGTACGATGAGACATCAAACAGAGAGGGCCGAGGAGAGGCAGTGAGCGGTGACGATGAGGTGGAGGGGAGTGAGGACGACCAGAGCACATCGTATGGAGACGACGAACAGCGATTTCTAAGGGAGAAGGCCAGAGACGAGGCCAGGGATGATGAGGAAGGTCAGCAGAACAGGGAGAGAGGTCAGACAACGGAGGAACGTCGAACGGCGGCGACAAACACCAATGACGAAGACAACACACCTCCACCACAACCACCATCACCTCCCACACCACCAGCTCTACCACCACACCCCGAATGACACGACATCATTGACCACACAAAGTCGAACAAAACGCCCGCACGAACCCATGCAGACACCGTGCATGACCCAGGCAGCAAAACGGACTCACCAGGCAACAAACCCCCGAGTGTACGGCTCAAGGGGAAGTCAAGTAAGTGGTCAAGCCTACATGTCGAGACTGACAACGTCAAAACGGAGGACAACGACCTAAAGTCGAGCAAAACGACCACACGAACACGTGCAGACGCCCTGCACAACCCAGGCGGTCAAACGAACTCACCAGGGAGTGAACCCCTGAGCGTAGGGCTCGAGGGGGAGAGGATTAGACGGTTGAGCCTTCACGTCGAGGCTGACGATGTTGAGACGAACAACGACTGTGTTGAGAACAACCACGACACCCAGCAATCACCAAGAAGACCTGTGGGCACGACAGACGGCAACGAGCGCTGTCCCAATGGGCCCACAGAGCCTCCAGACAAGGAGAAATGGGCGGACGGGGGATACAGCAAGCAGGAGGTCAAATTGATGGTCGAACACGTTGAGATGAACGAGCCAGGTTGAGTCAAAGTCGAAGAAGTCAAGGATGTTGAGTCGAGAGAGTCAAGATGAGGAGACAAGCCAAGAGGCAGAGGGGGCAATGGAGTTGAGACAAGAGAAGTCAAGGGCGAGGAAAGGGGACAGAGCGAGGACGACAGCTGCCAATGAGATGGCAGAATGTGCAACACGGGCGGCGCAACATTTTCGACCATTCATTTAGATGTTTAGGTATTATTAATTAGTACTGACTGTAGAAGCCTGTAAGACTCTGTAGAATACTCAGTGTACTGGTAAGTCACTATATAGAAGATAAGTACCTGTAGAATACTACAGGACAGTTAGTATGGTAAATATGTGTAGTACGAATGTACTACTCACCTCAGTGTACTGGTAAGTCACTGAGGTGTAAAGTCTACTACGACGCTGTCCAACTGGACACATGATTAGGTAAGCTACCATAACGGGTACGCTACCGATTGTATTCCAACACTGACTGTAGCTATGTACAATGTGATTATATATACATTATTCCTCCTCTGGTGGTGTGCTGGCCCAAAGAAACGAACTGTGGCCTGTGGCCTGTCAAAGTCCTGGCAGCGGCTGTGGATCTCTGTGGATCTCTGTCAGTGGCTGTAAAACTCTGTGAGTGGCTGTGATCGGCTGTGGGTCCACTGTCCAGGGGGGGACCTGGCTGTGGCTCTGTGAGCCACTGTGAGCTCTGTGCAGCTCTGTACAGAGCTGTCCAGTGCTGTCACGCCTGGAACTGTTTTACTGATGTTCTTTGAGTCCAATTACAAACTTGTCTTCCACTCCCCTCGTTCAGGATCAACATGTGAGTGATGAACACCCTCATTCACCCCCGCCACAGCCTGCTGGGCTGCGTCAAACCCAATCATTCCGTCAGCTCCCATCCTTTCTACCCAGCTTGCACTCCATGTTCGCTACAAATGTTGATCACGACAGATCACCTGCGATCAATGAGGCATCTCCGAGCAATGATGATTGCTTCACAGAGTCGGTCCTCTATGGTCAAGGTCGGCGCCCATCCTTCAACAACTGTAATAATAGTCACTGATTGATCAATAGGCTTCCCTGCTAGTGAGCAGCAGAATTCAGATGCACACACCAGTAAGTTTGATATAAAATTTCATTGTTTCATTCACTGACCAGAACGAGATCCAGGGAATGATGTGACTAGGCACACTGGCCAACCTGAGGTGGAACGTGTTCAGTCTATCCCAACCCAGTCTCAACACAACCATATTCCTGGTCTCACGACCACTCAAAATAAGTTAATCATTGGTCAATGTTCTGTGCTGACAATTGGTTAAGGAGATGTCGAAGACATTGTTGCTCACCATCGCTGGCGTAACCATGCACCATGTCTTCCTGACAATGCACAACTTTTGACCATACAAAGCCAGCAGAACTCTCAAGGCTCCTGCAGTACCAGCCGTATCAATTCTACTATGGATGACTTAGATGATCTAGAGACTCCCATTTTGGCACTCATTCAGTCTCCTGCTCAGCAGTCTACCTCAGCCACAGATGTTGACCCTCCCTCCATGGCCCATCCAGTGGTTGCTGTTGCATCTGGTACTTCTGGTATGATCCCGGATAACAATGATCCATCACAGCTCCAGTTTTATGCCCCGTCCATCCATGATATCATCGAGCATGCTAAACAATTCTCCCACTGTGATATCACTTCCGCAAACTCCTTTCCCCTGCATCCGGACTTCAATAATAAGGCTGTTGAATACATGAACGAGGCAATTGCTGAGTGTCATAGCCGAGGTTTACTAATTCCAAATGGTAGGATTAAAATATTTACGAGAACTGAAACTGACACGCCATTATTATCAAGGATGGTGGCCCCAACATATGCTTGACATCACAAGGCTCATAAGTGTCGACTTGATGCCGGGACGGAAGCGTCAACTCGTACCTGACTCGTTTTTCAGCTCTGGGAAGACATCAGAAACTGGTGGTCCTCCCTCAAAAAGAAAGCTCACAGCCATGTTCACGAGTGCTATGAATGGGATCCACAAAACTGCCATACTGTTAATGCTGATATTGTGAAGAAGCTTCTGGATAGAGGGTTCTTCTTGAAACATGGGATGGACAAGGAAGTGAGTGGAGAACCTTTAACAATAAAATGCTAACAATGTCCGTTAGGGCCATATGAACAACCTCACACACCCCAGCCTTTCTAGTCTTATTATTGATTTTTTCTACACAGGCTCCAATTCAATGGGAAACCTCTTCCCCAAAATTTTTAAGAACGAAGTACCATGTGCTACTGTCGCGCTCGCCACCACTGCTGTACAGTCTCCCTCCCACTTTTCTAAAAATGATTCATTTACTGATACATGAATAGATCAAGCTTGCATTGGATGAGATGGCAGCCAAAGGCAAGGAGGTCACATTCAAATGAGACATTTACGCAGATGTCTATGTCAATATCATCAGTCTCATGACCAAATGTGACACAGCGCCTGTCCATCGTGCCAAGACAAAAGCACTTCGTGTGCAGTGGGCAAAGATCAGAAGGTGAGCTACCCGCTATGATAAGCTGCATGGCTCACATGTTTCCCTGCATTAGGAATGGCAACTCATCAGGTATGACCACCGGATTCAATGTAGATCTTGATTAGACATTGGCGGGTTTCGTGCGGTATCAGTGTCGTTATCATAGATGTCATTATCACATCTCCTCATCGTTGTCACATCTCGTATCATATTCTAACTTCGGAATCATGTGTTCTGTTCTGGCTCAAAGAATTGTTAGTGTTGGGGCACCCTGGAGCACTGTGTAACAGTCTGTCAAAGGGCCTAAGTATGTTAAGTACAAAGGGCTACATGGGTACTGCCCCAGACTTTGACAGCACTGGGATGACCTGGGATGTTCTGGACAGAGCTTGCCAGTTGGGTACCTTGTTGGAGTGGCTGGGAATCTGTGATGACTGGCCAGCACTGTCCAGAGCCATCCAGGGTAAGGCTGGTTTGCTGATGATTTGTGGTTGTACGACGGGACGAGGAACTTTGGAATTGGTTGGCAATGGGAGCCCCTCGACGTGTGGACATCAGGGAGCTCAGCACATCATCCCAAGCTGAGTCTGTAGGTGGAGCAATGATGTTTTGCACAGTGTGTGCGCAAGCACAAGTCTGAACAGTTCTAGACATATGATGAAAATGGTGTTAGCAAACTCGTAGAGGTTTGAGTTCAAATATACTGTCAGAGTCTGGGTCAATCCTGGGGTTCTGGAGCAAACCTGATGGATCGGGTTATCAGGGTGATGGAAATGGAAGTCCGGAAAGTGTCGGAGTTGTAAGAGACTGTGGCTTCAATGTATGTGTTGCGCCCCTGTACAAGTCCTGTCTCTTAATTGGGAGCGGGGTCAGATTGTAAGTCCTGAGGTCAACTCAGACTTGAAGAAGATGATTCAGATGGACAACGGGTTTCAGGATTGATATCTAGTTGATATTCGAACTAAGGAAATGTAGGGATTTTACAAAGGGTTTATATACTAGAAGTCCAATAGGATATAAACAGAATAGTGTCAGGGGTTAGGGAATCCTGACATGCAGTATCGAGGCTATGTTCAGGATTACAAAGTAATGGCATGCAGATGACGAATGGAATGTGGGATTGGTAAGGATATGACAAACAAGAGGAACAGTAATGGAGATGGACACAGGACAGATATAATTACTAATACAAGTCCGAAGACTCGGGAACAGAGTGGGAACAGGAAACGGGAAACAGATGAAAGAAATGTCTAAGTACAATTGGAAATGTCGGAATGTGTCGGACTTGGTTTGAATGGAATGGAAATGTCACAGGTCGTGACAGGCCCAAGCCTGGGCTTTCAGGCCAAGCCAGGCCTGTCCATCACTAATTAGGGGTGTCACTAGGGTACTTTTGCTGGAATTTCACCAATGCTCCCGCCCATTAGATGGGCTGTTCTTGTGGTGAATCAGAATGATGAAGATGAGTGACATTATTAAATAATATTGTTAGCTAAAGCTATATCAAAACCTCATCACTTTCCTGATGAGTGTGTCAAATTGAAGAAAGTTGAACTTTTCTTCGTACCCACTCAAGAGCAACTCACAGATACTGTAGAGATACGACCTTAGGTTCATTGATTTTGTGAAAAACCGAACTGATCTTTGCCCGATTTCTTATTGGAGCGCATTGGCAAGGAGTTTTTTCCTCATTTGTGACGCATGACAAACCTAAGGTCGTATCTCTACAGTATCTTCACAAAGAATTTGACATGGCAACAGTTCAAAAATGTTCAGAAGAAGATTCACCTCCATCCTTATTCACAATCATATCAGTGAGGAGGAGTGTTGAATAATCACATGTAAGCCAATTACCTAGTGTTACTGAAGACCTGAACATGTGATATCACACATACTGTAGAGATACGACCTTAGGTTCATTGATTTTGTGAAAAACCAGACTGATCTTTGCCCGATTTCTTATTGGAGCGCATTGGCAAGGAGTTTTTTCCTCATTTGTGACATGTGACAAACCTAAGGTTATGTCTCAGTGTGTTGGTGGCGACTGGTTGACCCTTGGTGCCTTCCCGAAAAGGAAGGTGGTCACGTGATTGTCACTGTCAGCCACTGCACCGTACATGCAGTGGTGACCTCGTCCTGGGCGGTGGTACATCGAGCCCGGCATACCCTCAATCGTGCGGAATGGACAACACGAATGGAACAGTTGTCCTGGGACCCCACAGACTCACCAACTCAATCACAGGAGGCGAGGTGCCCCACACTCCTTCCACCTTGCTCACCAGCACTGAAACCACTTGAAACGGCCACAATCAAGATGCAGACCCTCATGGAAACGATGTGAGACAATGCCAACAGCTCTGAGCAGTCGACTGGGACAACTCGAGAGGAGTCGTACACCCAGGACGAAAGGTAAGTGCCCCTGAATCTCTCGTCTGTCCCGTCAGACTGATTTCCGCCTCACCCTGTGCACCAATTGCTCGCTCTACGGCTCGAAACCGCCACATTCACAACAGAAATGTGCAGAACCTCACGGAAACGATACGAGACGACACCAACAGCTCTGAGCAATCGACTGGGGCGACTCAAGAGGAGCTGTACACCCAGGATGAAATGTAAGCACCCCTAATCTCTAGTCTGTCCCATCGGACTGATTTCCGCCTCACCCTGTCCAATTGCTTGCCTTATGGCTCGAAAACACCACATTCACGACAGAAACGTGCTGCACAAGAGGAACCTTGTCCAGCTCGTCAAACAACAGCCCGAGAAGTGGCCCCACAAGTATGTCAAGCCGGCTCACTCAACCGTCAACGCCCTGAAGTCATCCCTCCTCAATCCAGGGTGCAGGTTCGCGAAGACGGTTCTGTACGACATTGCTGCAGACGAAGGGAACGGCACAGTCACTGGAGGTGAAGGGGATGTGGTGAACATGACTGACGATGCAGAGCTTCAGCTCGAGCATCGTGATGGTGAGTCACTATGTCCTCAACTATGTTCCGGTCATTGACACACTTTGTGACCTGCCTGGTTGTAGATCGTGACGGTGGGGAACTGTCTCCTGATGGGCAGGAGCACCCCATTGACGAGGTACGTGGTACATGTCCCAGCCCTGCGTGTCAATCAGGCTGATGTCCAAATGACACCGTGGGTGCCTCAGCTGGGCGACGACTGCCAGTTCGTGCAAATCTTCATCGCGACTGCCGTCCGACCGTTGCCAACCCTCAAACCTCGTGTGGTGTCCACCTCACCGAAGTTGGCCAGGAGGAGTGCAGTGAGAACCAGTGGCATGTGGGGATGGGCGAGCTGCTGCAGCAATTACAGCGCAGCTCGGGGGCCATCGAAGGCACTGGTGAGTCATGTTGTGGCTCCTGTGGGTGTCCTGCGCCTCACGCTGCCACCACCACCCTACCCCCTGGGTGAACAGGCCCATTCCGCCTGGCGTACCCTGATCCGCTGAATGAGGCCTACAGCCGCTGCTTCCTGAGCGTGCAGCCGGGCCAACAGGTCCTCGGGAGCACCCCGGACCTGTCTGTCTTGGCTATCACTGATGATGGAGCAGGTAACCACTTCATCTCCCTTACAGTCCAGCAGGTGCATGGTCCTGTTCGTCGAGAGGGTTTCTGGTCACTAACATATGTGCCTTGTTGTCGGGGCATAATTTAGCCCCAGGTCACCCAGTCTGCTGTCCCATCGACTGCTGTGCAGCCCTCCGCTGGTGGCTCCTGTGCAGGCACATCGTCGGTGGTGACAGCTGATAGGGCTGAGGCATTGAGCAGGCAGACACAGTGGCTGAAGGCCAAGGCTCTGAATTGTCCTGGCTACAATGCCTTTAGGACTGCTCAGCATCAGAGTGTGACTAATGCAGAGATTGTTGCATCCTGGAGGTTTGCAGCTGACTTTGTCTCTGCATATAACAAGACTTCATCTGACAGGATGGTGTGTGGCACAGTCCACTTGATCACTTTCTTGTTCCTTGGGTCTGAGTGAGATTTCCACCTAGGGCATTCATGGTGTCTTCAACAAAAA
>KN819462.1:0-10829 GCA_000827475.1 Paxillus involutus ATCC 200175
CTTGCACGCAAGTGCGCTAGGTATTCACATCGTTTGCCATACATATTGCTGTGTTCACTTTGATCCCGCTCATCCCTCAGTACTGTCTACTTCTTGACCGTGTCCGGATACCTCTGACTGTCCTATTATTCGAGGCTAAAGCTTGTTGTTCGTTGCTATCCACCGTTTACAATGCAATTCTGATTTAGCATGAGCACACCCTTAACACGAAGGTCTCGATTTCCGACTCTCCGATAGGTCACAATCGACACCATGACCCCTGAAAGCGCATGCCTTCCGGATGGATTCAAAAAGTTCTTGGTGCCATCAACCGTCAAATTAGAGCGCCACTTGCCAAGTTACACCAACCTTTAAGGGGTGCTCAGTTGTTCTTGCACGACTTCGTACGTGTTAATACGCCTTACTTTGGTCATGGTGACGTGCTCGTTGATGTACAGGAGGTCAGGTGTTGGAGTTTCGGAGAACTATGCTGACTCCGGTATCTAGACGCGAAGAGAAGTGTTCTCGATTCACACTAGTTGAAACGAGGTAAACTTGGCAGAGGGTGCTGGTGCTGCGAGGGTCTGGAAGTGGAATGGTCAATTTAAAATGTGAGGAGTGCTTACCACAAGAGGTCGGAATGCGTGTTATGCATGACCATCGATTATCGATGAGTCGTCAGTGATTCGGCACATAGGACGCGGTTGTGGGTTCTGGACGAGCGTCCATCAGGTCCTTATGAGGGACATTATCTGATGGTGGTACTCGGCGGTCACAGGGTTAGGAGGCCAAGCCTGTACTTGTGGGGTAGTGTGGGCAAAGGGGCACGATCTGCATGAGGACCAGAGATAACAGCGAGCGTCAGATAAGGGACAAGGACAAAATGCGTGAGTTCAGTCATGTACTGCGTATTAAGTCTCCGCACCATACGGAGCCTGAATATTTGAATCATGTCTCGGAATTTGTTAGACATTTTGTCTGCACACTCATCTATCTTATGCCTTAGAATCATGGGCTATGGCGCCATGGCGCTGGCTGAGCCATGCTATGACAGTACAGCCTGGTTTAGCCAGCCCCCTTTGACACCATGGTCGTGTGTGATTTGAGGGCAGAACAACCTTATCTGGACGGAAGGCGTAGCGCGACTTGCTCAGAACGATACAGGTACCGGAGACACAAGGCGGTGAGCAATATGTTGTCCAAAACGTGAATCAAGCACAACTTTTACGTTTCGCACGACATGAAACCAAAATATTGCTCATGAAATGGGGCCCCGCGAGCGCTCGTTGGCAAGAAACTGCGGATGTCATGATCGTCAGCGATTCATTTCCGTCAAGTGTCACTGATTGACAGGTCATCATTTCCTCAACCCCTCGGAAAGAAGTTGAAAGCCCATAGATCCGCGAAGACGCCTGAAAGGAAATGTGTTGTAGAGCTTCTCCTTGTTATTGTTGTGGTTGAACTCAACCTTGCTCGCTGTCCGATTCAGGACGGACCTTCTGACCACTCCGTTCATGCTCAGGCCATTGCCTGGCGCCCGGCCGCGTGTTGACAAGGCTCCGCAAGGAAGCGGTCTCCGTAGCCTGTGAGATAAATAACGGTCAGCTATAGCTCAAGTTTGCGTTCATCCCTCCTTGTTATCAGTTCATATCACCCATCTTAACAGTCAAAATGTCTCGTCGACAGGGAGGACATCCGCCAGCTGCTGCTGGTAGATCGCTCATAAGGTTGGTCAGCCAGCTGCTTCGATCCTCATTCCATAGCACTCCAACATGTTTCTGCAGTCTTTCCTTTAGCCGACCGCCGGTGGACGTGACGGAGTACATCAAGGGAAGAGGCCTATATGCTGATGACACCACCGGCGGGTTTTCCGACATACATAAATGCGTGTTGGACAAACCTGGTGAACCTAAAGCGGCGGTTGGTCACATACTAGCTTCGATCTGGCATTAAGGTGTAGGCTGAATCTTCGCATGCAGGTGGCGGTGAAGGCCCTAAGGCTGGGTAACAACGATCCAACAGCCCTGCAAACACGCGGAAAGGTGCACATATTCCTTTCATGCAGCTCGGCAGGCGATGACATTGATTGTAGAAACTGAGAGCAGAGGTTCACATCTGGATAAGACTCGACCACCCTAATGTTTTGAAGCTGTGCGGCATGGCTGACGGATTTGCACGCCTGCCGGCGTTGGTCAGTCCATGGGTTGAAAACGGGACTCTAACCAAGTATCTCGAGGGCCCTGGTCGAGAGATATCGAAAGGAGCAAGGATCTCCATCGTGAGTCCTGTTGCAGCCGTCCCCGTTGACAAAATTTAATGCAGACACCTTCAGCTCGTCAAAGTGGGAGAAGCCCTCGACTACAGTGAGACCGCAGAACTCCCCTTTAAGCTAGATTGGATTCACTGATTCATCCGTGCAGTCCATTCGCAACATGTTGTGCATGGAGACCTCACTGGGGTAAGCTCTTGCGTTTAGTGTCTCACATCTGAATTTCCTCACTGTCTTTGTTAGTCCAATATCTTGATCAACGGCGGGGGTCAGCCACTGATCTCGGACTTCGGATTGTCTTCAATCATCGAGGAGCACAATATGACCTCCTACTTCAAATCCCACAGACCCGGCTCAATTCGATGGGTAGCCCCTGAATTGCTCGGAGAAGTTGAGCCATCGACCAAGCCCAGCGTTGAAAGCGATGTGTACTCGTATGGCTGTGTCATGCTACATGTAAGAATCTTCTCAGTTGTGACCACGTTTAGTCTGACAGAAAAGTAGACGCTGTCAGGCAAGGTTCCCTACAGCGAAATTCGCGACATCCATGTCCCTCACGCGAAGATTTGCGGTGGTCACCCTCAAAGACCTACGGACCTCCCGATTGAAGAGAGTCACTGGCGGTTGATAGAAACCTGCCTAAACGTCACTCCCAGTAATCGCCCAAAGTTGCTTGGTATCGTTGGTTTCTTGAAAACGGCAAGGGGAGTATAGTTAGAGGGAACTGCTGGAGAGGGACGCCAAAGGCTGCGTATAATTGTGACCAAGTGTGTAACGGGCAACATGTTTCAAGCCAGCAATTACATAACTACCTGCATCAAATCTAGGTGCCGATCGCATTGAGTTACGTGCAGAAGGCACCAAATGAGACCACGAGACGCTGACGGACGATTGAGGACCGCCTTATAATTAGTTTGGTCCCACGACTGTGTATGTGTAGACAACACTCCCCCGCGGCAAGTCTCCGCTGCTTCACTGACTTCACTTTTGTCCACAAAAATTACATGGCGTTCTAGCCGAAACCATAACCTACATCCGAGTACAAAAAGAATATCACTCGGTGTTCGTGGTTGGTGAGTTATTCGCCGCACTTAAAAAAACGCGATCACGTCGAGGGTGCACCAATTCCGACTGAATGAAAATTTATTACATAACATTTTTGAACCACTGGCATGATCTTCTACATTCAAGAGCACAAGAGCAAGGTGCCAATGCGCAATGGCTGTAAGCACTTCTGACAGCCCCGTTTAGCAGCCAACCTGTACCACACTTGGAAGTGTATCGGTTTACATACTGGTAAGCGCTATACCACAGGCGTCCCTCACTGATCTGTCCCGCCAAGTCATCATGAACTCGTGTCGATTTACGCAACTTGACTCCCTTCTGATAGTGCACTGCGGACTTTCAACCTCGTGGGCTTGCGGAATCACTGTCAGCCGTCAAATCAGCCTGGTGCCAAGCTTCACGCTTGTGCTCGTTTGGAGCTCTTGCTGCTTCCTCGGATTATCCTCCTGTGGCTGGGGGACTCACCAACGATCAGCACGAGGTACTACCAGGGCAGATAACTAGCTTTGGGAACTCGGAGGATTAAAATCACCCGATATCTAGACCCGAAGAGAAGTGTTCTTGATTCACGCCTGTTCACATGAGGAAACATCACAAGGTGCTCTGTGAGAGCGGGTTCTTCAAGGGTCGAAATGTGTTACGCGTCTCCAGCGCCACACACCACGGTCATTTTCGACGAGCCACCCATCAGAACTTCATACACACGAGGGACACTTTCTAGGAACTCGCAGCATTAGGCCTAAAAGGCACCAGACAGGAGGTAAACTGTGTCAAGAGACGGTTGCAATTCATGCATACAGAGGGCGAGCATCACCGCATGTCTACGAGGCGTGGGGGTTAACTTGTTACAGGACAGCATGCCTCATGTAAGTGTGCAATCATTGCTCGAGATCATTCATATTAACTGTTGGCTGCATTGCTCCTACGTGATCGGATGGAAGTACGGTACAGCATGACTTCCCCAGTCTGATCAAGAATCCGAAAATCCGAAAGTGCCGCATAAATGGAAGTTCAAAAGTTGACTTTGGGTATGGTTCAGGTACATCATGGCTCGTTTTGGAGTCGCTTGGGCTTGTTCGGCCAATGAGAGACTTGCAAGCTGTAGTGCAACAGTAACGTTACTCGGTCGCCCCGGATCGGCTGTAGAACAATACTGACGGAGAGATGAAATGGCCCCGAGCGCTCGTTGGCAAGCTGCAGAGTATTCATTCCGTCGATTGTCCTCCCGTGCGAGTCCGAGGATCCGCGAAGAACGGAAGCCGATTTCCCCCGTTGTGATAGTTGGTGACTGAATTGAACGTGGCTCGCAGTATCATGATGACTGCCTTGGCAAGGACTCGTGCGTTGATCCATCATGTTTCAATTTTTCACCTTCTCGTGGTCGATTCCACGCAAATCACTAAACTTCCAAAATCAGCAGTTCTGGGAATTTTCGATGAAAGCTTGCCTTTATCCATCGCCCACTTGGGTCGCAATCTTCGATATAAATAATGGTCGGAGAACTCAGGTAGGCATTCATTATCCCTTTTCTTCCTACCGGTCACAATGAGTGATGAGCAAATAGCACATGCCCCCGCTGCCGTTAACGGGTCATTCTTAACGGTGCTTCGCCAGTTGCTTGGTTTCTTACCGCCCCATCCGATAGGACAGGAGGTAGGCTCACACAGGATCATCTCGTAGGGATGTCTGACGCGATGTCTGAAAACCTCCTCTTAGGAAGAAGAAAAATTGAGAGCGGAAATTATATGCGCCGCCGTATCGACTAAGGTAATTGTACAAAACGGCACGAATAACACGGTCACGTATGTCGCACAGTTGGTAACATTCCCATGGCGCTTCAACATCTTTCTGCAGTGTTACCTTCAGCCGACCGCCGAACGACGTGACGGAATACATCAAGGGAAAGGCCCTATATGCCGATGACACCAGTGGCGGGTTTTCGGACGTATTCAAATGCGTGTTGGACAAGCCCGAAGAACCTATTGTCGCAGTTAGTCGCACATTTTCAACTTGGCATTGTGGTATGGATTGAACCTTCGTATTACAGGTGGCGGTCAAGGCCCTAAGGCTGGGTACCAGCAATGCAACAACCTTGCAAGAAAGTAGAAAGGTGCAGATACATATACTGCTTTCATGCAGCTACTCACGCGCTGACATCGATCGTAGAAACTGAGAAAAGAGGTCCACATCTGGATACGACTCGACCATCCCAATGTCTTGAAGCTGTACGGCGTGACTGATGGATTTTCACCCCTGCCTGCATTAGTCAGCCCATGGGTCGAAAGTGGGACTCTAACCAACTACCTCGAGGGCCCTGGTCGAGGGATTTCCAAAGAAGAGAGGGTCTCCATCGTGAGTCCCGTCGTAGTCATCCTAGCTGATAAAAATTAACGAAGATACGTTCAGCTCATCAAAGTGGGAGAAGCCCTCCACTACAGTGAGGCCGCAGGATCCCTTTTATGCAAAATCAAATCGACTGATTCATTCATGTAGTTCATTCTGAACATGTTGTGCATGGAGACCTCACTGGGGTATGTCCTTCCATCCACCCGTCTCTCCTTTGAATCAGCTCACTGTCTTCGTTAGTCCAACATCTTGATCAACGGCGAGGGCCAACCACTGATCTCAGACTTCGGACTGGCTTCAATCCTCGAAGAGTACAACGAAACCTCCTACTTCAAATCATGCAGGCCCGGCGCAGTTCGATGGGTAGCCCCCGAATTGCTTGGGGAATGCAAGCCATCGCCCAAGCCCAGCTTCGAAAGTGACGTCTACTCCTATGGTTGTGTCATATTACACGTAAGAATCTTATCAGTTGTGACCATTCAGTCTGACAAAAATATAGACGCTGTCAGGCAAGGTTCCTTACAGCGAAATAATTCGCGACTTCCACGTCCCGCACACAAAGATCTGCGGTGGACACCCTCAAAGACCTACGGACCTCCCGATCGAAGAGAGTCACTGGCAGTTGATAGAATACTGCTTGAATGTCACCCCCGGAAATCGCCCAAGGTTGCCCTATGTCATTGGCTTCTTGAGGCGCTGAGGGTACATGGTCCGTAATTTCATGACACCCATTAATATAGTCAGAGTGCTGTTCGGAGATCCGAGGGGAAGGCGCTACCTATAATATTACTGTGACGGATTTGCACAGATGTAATATAATATATATCGGGTCTTGATATCTTTCCCCAAGAGAACAGTGCTGATCGCCTTGAACTAGCTGTGGAGCAATAGATGAGATGACGATCTACAGTCCGCGATTAGAAGAGTTCACCGAAGTAGCGTAATCTCATGGTGTCGAAGGGATATACGCATACACGCTAGGCTCCTGGCACGTCGAGCGCTGAATGTGTCGATAGATGTTAGATGTGCCCGACAATCTGGCCTGTGAGGACGAGACCTCACGGACCAGATTGTCACCTAAATCGAAATGCCTGCGCGGTATCGCTAGTTAGCTGTTAAAGAGTTGTCGGAAGTGCTTACAGCCATTCCACGTTTGCCTCCCCCGTGTCGCTGCCAATAGACGAAACCATACACACGTCTTAGTGCGCTCACCTTCGTAGCTCCGTACCCATGCATCACTGGCAACTAAGCCTTGTTCGACCGTACCCACTCAATCTGCCTCTGTCGTCCGGTGGAAGACTTCACTGCACAACTTGAAACTTTCGTTGCCATCCTTGGTGTCGACGTTGCTTCGTCGAGTAGAAACCAACCCATGCAAGTGTCGGGTGGTTGACCAGTGACACTTGAAGGACGTTGTTGAACAGCGTAATTAAACAACCGTTGCTGCGCAATGTCGGATATAATCATTGGGTGGAAGTCGCGGTGAGTAGAAGCTGGTAGGAACACGAAGGGCGGACATTATCAAAATAGCTTGCCCTTCTCGAGAGTAACTTATAAGTATCTAGTAAGAACATGTATTATGTAGGCCCTAAACCTCGTCTAGTCATATACCGAAATAGACAGCGCTTGAATATGAACCATCGCTTTGTGTACAGCACATAGGTAAAAATAAAACAACAAAATGAAAACATAAAAACCTCTCCATCTTAACTCACGGCGGCCTACAATATTCTGATTCGAAGAAAAGCGAAAAAAGACAGCGGAAGTAGATCTAAGGCGGGATCTGATCAGAAAATCGGACATAGCAGACTTATCTCCTCTTGTATGAAATTGAGTGCTTCTTCCGCAGATGGTCGCTCGGCACCTTGTTCTTCAGCCAACCAACACCTTTGGATGAAATCCCACACGCGGTCATTCATCCACGGCGTCGTGGGACGAGATGGTGTGGCTCCTTTAGCGAGAGCAAGCAGAACTTGCACATCGCTTCGCAGGTTCGCGTACGGCACCTCTCCTGAGCATACCTGTGCAATCCGTTAGCGCGGTGACACTGCTGCAAATAATCTCATACCTGTAGCATGACACTTCCAAACGAATAGACATCGCTCTGCTCGGTAGGCGCCCAAGAGGATGACTCGTCATCATGCGTGGTAAGGATTTCTGGAGCTGCCCATCGGACGATTCCGTTCATGGAAGACGACGAGTGCGATTTCCCCAAGAATTCCAGAATGATGTTGGAAAAACCAAAGCCGGAAAGTTGTGCCCTCCCATCAGCTGAAACAAAGATATTGGACTCAAAAAAGGTTAGAAAAAAGGAGAGCAACTTGAACGAAGGGACTTACTCCCGTGAGTTGTCCGTGAACGATGGAGCACGAATGTACTAACAAAAATATCGGAAATCAGCCTCAAAACCAGAACAACGGCGCTACTCCTTACAATAACAGAGTCCAGCCGCAGCATCTCTAAGCTATCAAGAAATTAACGTTAATATAACAGAAGGATGACGTCGATGACTTACGAGCTCCAGCCTGTCACGAAATGAGAGCTGCTCTCTGTTGCGCTGTAGGTAGGACGCCAAGGTACCATTTTCCACCCATGGATAGACGAGTGCCGTAAAACGTCCGAAGCCTGTGGCAACGCCAAGTATGGGAAGGATATTCTCGTGCTTGAGTCGGGCCCGAAGTTTGAGCGCGGGGCGAAGTTGCTGATATTATGAGAGATCAGATCAATAATAAACATACAGAAAAGGCGCACCTCGTTCTTGTTATATATGTCTTCGGCACCGAGATCGTGAGACCTGATGGACTTGACTGCGACCTTTGATCCCAGCGTCACCAAGAGGGAAGCGAGCAAAAATCCTCATGACGCACCTCGGAAGACTGCGCATCTTGTTTGACGGTGCATTTCCAGATGTCACTCCGCCATCCGTACGCTACCGGATAAATACTTTGCCGGGAAAGGCGAAAGGTTAGATCTATAGGCAGTTCCGATGGACATGACCTGGGGGATGACGTCTGAGGTCGAACGGTTGAGCAGGTCACTGTTAGACGTACTGTTCTTTGTGACTGTGAACTATGACGTGGCCTTCATCATCTTCATCATCTCCGAGAACTAGATCCTTCTTCTCCCACTCGAAAGCGCGAGATGGTTGGTCGTCGACCTTCCTGGCCAGTTTCGCTTCCTCTTCTGAGGTAGCAGTTGTGGAAGACCCGAACGAAGGCCAGTAGAACCACAAAAGGGGACGACGGTATGAGGCAAAGAACCCCAGCATCTCGCGACCTGTGGCAACTGATGGAATGTTTTGCACGAAGCCAACGATATGCTGCGCGCTGGTGAAGAATGTTCGGGGGCAGAGTTCGGAGGGAGATAATTGTTGTGATTGAATTCTGGGGCAACGCCTCCAAGAAGACAGTCCTGGTCTTTATATGTATCTCTCACGACTTTGCACGGCCACCAAGCCTTCAATCTGGCGGGTGGCTGTACTTGTTGACATCTTTCTATTTGGAAGGGAGACAGGTTCAGCCTGTGCAAGTTATAGGGCCAGTGCTGGTGCGATCCAAAAGGTTATATGTAGAGGCAGATGACCTCCGTAACGTTGCGGTCGCTGTCACTGATCAGTGAGACCATGTCCGGCCAACGCATTCGATCGATGAACATGTTGTTTAAAAATGGCAATCACGTACTCGTGTCATGTGGCAATAAGCACTTAGGGGTTAGAGTGCTTATATGGATGCTAGTGGTGATCCACCTAGTCTCCATATGTCTTAGCCACAATGTAGAGAATGGTGGGGTTGTGTGACACGTCTGCTGCAGCACTCCGGCACGCAGAAGCTTTTTACAGGATGTGATGTTGCTTTCCAGGTTACCGTGACTACCATTGATCCAGAGCGCGGCGTAGAGACGAGAAGTTGACATCGTTAGGAATGATGACCTGAATCGCTCAAGGTAAGGTGCACTGGATGCAGTCCAGACCACTCTCTGATGCCGCAAACCCAACGACCGGTCCGATGAGACTGGTCAGAGTCGTTACAGACCAGAGGAATCCAAACATGGGTCATTAAGCTGTATTTGTTTGCAGGAACGTTCCGATAGAAGTATTCTTCCCTTGGAGATTTCTTGAGTCAGTAACACTGCGGAAACAGTGGGCTTACGAAAAGAGTTTGTGACAGGGAAGAGTTGCAGGGAAGAAAGGTGAAACTTTCCGTAAGCATACTTATGTGCCTGGTCAATCGCGCCGCCCTGCACCTTGAGGAAGGTCCGGTTGCTTGTCGGCGTGTTACCTTGTGATATATCGCCTGCAACAGAGTGGCTCGTGTCCACATCATATTTCTGGGAGCTGTACTCTGCCTTTGTTTGAATCTGCAATGATGAAGGTGTGAGCCGTAACAACGCATACACGACGGAGAAGCGGAAATGAGGGATGATGACGCGCTCCAGTCAACTGATAAGAACAAATAAATCTACTGCAAAGGATCATTTTCGTTTTAAGTCAGGACATACCAGATCACAACGGAGTGCTCGCGTCGGCTCTCGATCCTCCCGGATCAACCGATCGCCCCTCAGCCCTCATCAGAGAGCGGTGGGTGTGCCCGTAGTCAGTAGTATCTTCCTCCATGGAACCAACTTGTCTCTGGCATGAAAGTCGTTTAAAGTTGGGACCCTAAGAAACCTGAGCGTTGAGCGCCGAATTTCTCGGTCTTGTCTGTTGAGATCCAATGAAAGCATGTGATTGCGAGCGCAACGACGGACGAGTAGGACGGGCGGCGTCGATGCCCGTGATTATTCTTTTTCAAATATCACTCATAAATTTTCACTATAAGATATTCACCTATTGTAAAACGACATCTCAGTCCTATGTTCAACACAGACTGAGATGTAAGCCATTATTCCTATTACTTTATACCACGCTAACAGTCAGTTAGAATATATTGTTTAGGTACAGTACTCGTAAACCGAGTCCTATGTTCAACACAGACTGAGATAATATATTGTTTAGCTCATCTATCCGGTTCTGTTCGACCTCGAAGCTCAAGAGGTTATGAGCCCCGCTTCGACCATGGATACTACGCTCCCCAGCTCCAACTCAGCTCTGTTCAACATCCCCAAACTTGCCGAAGACGGCACGAATTGGATTACCTATAAGGAGAGAATGTTGACGGCGATCGGCGCACGA
>KN819464.1:7774-19731 GCA_000827475.1 Paxillus involutus ATCC 200175
CACCTGGTCTACCCACGCTTGCCCGGACACCGCCCAGCTAAGGCCAGACCCTCTCGCCTCCGGGTCCAGCACCCCACCACCCGGATTCGACCCACACATGTCTCGCAGCCTTAGGATCTCCCATTCTGCCTTCCTCCTCCCTTAGTCGTGATTTCCTCCCTTCGCTCTTCACTTTCACCTGATTAACCATCGAGCACCCTTATTGTTCACTCGAGAGGAAGGGGAGACATATCCTCCGGCCTTCGTGCTCACTGCTTCCCTCAAGGGTCGAACCATTCGCCCTACCCCCCCCTCATTCTCTGGCCTAGTCTTCCTCTTGGACTAGCTTAGCTGACTACATCCCTGGAGCCCACCGCAAGGGGTTCAGCTGAGCACTCTAGGAGGAACCTTTGCCCAACTCTTGAGCCCCTCGACATTGAGCTTCTTGCCGCGTCTTTTCGTGACCTTCAGGTCTTGTTAGACCTCTCGCCCTATCATCCAACTTCGCCCACGTCCCGACTCTCACTGGACAGCTGCCTCCCCCTTGACAGCCACGTCTCGCCTAACTCCCGTATTTCACCTATACCTACTCGCTTAAGTCACCTCTCGCCCGAACGAGACGGCCACGTCACACCCGCCCCACGACTCTCGCCTGTGCCTACCTGCCTAGGCCTAACTTCAGCTGACGGCAACATTAGTGACTCACCAGGGACACCCCAGTGGACCGCCCCTGACCTTCTGGACCTCTCGCCCTTCGTCCCAGGAGCATTCCATCATTCGACTCCCCTTCGCAACCCATTGAACACCCCGTTACTGTCGCCCGGATCTCCGCTTTCGCCCCTGACCCCTTCTTCGTCCGGCGCATCGTCACCAGACCTCGTCACCCAGTTCGACCCACTTCCCGCCCTCGACCCGAACCACGCTAGCGTCAACTCTCCAGCTCCTCCCCATCCCGCCACTATTAGTAACGGACCTCGCCCATCTCAAATGCCGGAGAACATTCCTCGCGCGCCCAACACACCAGTCCCTGTCGCCCATCCTCCACCGCAGCCCCCTATGGCAGCCCCTTTTACCATGCCCTTACGAGGCACCAAAGACACCCCCAAGTTTCAGGGGAAGATTATAGCCGAACTCCTGCGCTTCCTGGAAGACGTCGGTATCCTCGCAGACCAAGCACAGCTGGATCACGCAGGCAAGATTCGCGCGGCCATTCGTTATGCCGCCCTCGACGAGGCCGAATTATGGGAGACCCTAGAGTCGGCCACTGCAGTCCCAGCTGACTGGGCGAATTTTGTGACAGCCATCAAGCAGCTGTATCCTGGCTGCGAGGGTGCAGACAGATATTATCGCTCGGATCTGCACAACCTCGTGCAGGAGTACCGCGTCAAGCCCATGAAGAACAGAGAAGAACTGGGTGAGTATCACAGGAAGTTCCAGAAGGTCGCGGCCCACCTCATAAGCATGGACAAGCTCTCGGTAAACGAGCGGGATCTGCTCTTCCTGGACGGGCTACCCCACGCGCTCGCAGTGCCCGTGCGAGCTCGCTTACAGTACAAAGTGCCGGACGTGCACCCCAGTGACCCTTACCCCATGGCCAGTACCTTAGAGGCCGTGAACTTCTGTCTCACGGGCGCCTCTCTTCGCCCGGCATACTCTCCCTATACGTACAATCAGCCTCCCCAGACGTTCCAGCAACAACCAGCATCGACGCAGCTAAGGAGCCCAGCTCCTCACCAGCAGCCCCCGCCCAGACTACTGCGCCGCCCGCCACTGCTCCAGCCCCCGGGACAGTGATGAAACAAGAGTATCCGGCTCCGGGCTCACAGGCGGCCAGAATCGCTACCTGCGCGTTCTGTCAGGACCCCTCTCACTTCGTCCCCTCCTGTCAATTGGCCTTGGCATACATCAACAAAGGGAAGCTCTCGCGTAGGAATGGCCGTCTGTGCATGCCCGATGGAAGTCCCATCCCGCGCATCCAGGGTGTATATGGAATGCGAAACGTAGTCGACCATCTCCTTGCCCAGCCGGCAGCATCCACTGAGTCTGCCTCTTCGTCCGGTTTCGTGCGCGATCCCCCTCCCCATATTACAGCTGCACTGTACACTACCGCTTACGGTGACGACAATAGCCTGGAAATGGAACTAGAAGTCGAACCCTCAGCCTTTTTACACACCTCGTCTGCGGATCTCGCCATCCCCGACTCGAGTGAAGTGGCTGACCCGGAGTTCCAAGCATTCCTAGCCAATGCATGGGCGAACTTCCAAGCTGGGAAAGGCAAGGGAGATCAGTCCAAGGGGAAGAAGATGCGCTTCAATGGAGTGGAGATCCCGCGCCGCAAAGCTCCCAGAGTGACAGTCAAAGAAGAGATTGAATCCCCAGCCGTACGAGAAGCTCGCGCGCCCGGCGCAAGGAAGTCGTCACCACTCTCACAGAGTACCACTCCCGAATCCCTTCCCAGGCAGAATTCACCCAGCCCTTCATCCAGTGTGGTTATCATCGCCCCTTCCATACTGCGAGCACCGGGTGAAGGCCAACCAATAGCCAAACCCATGCCAACGACCGCCCGAGCATCGACCCCACCCGTAACACAACAGCGCAAGCCCGTCACCTCTGAACACACGCCCTCCAAACCAGCGACTCCTGCAGCAACCGCCCAGCCTGCGGCCACTTCACTCGGCACCCTGAACAATGGTCAGTTTCGCTATTCGTTCCCATTGGCAGATTCTGAGGCACCCAAGCGCGCTCTGGACCAGGTGCTGGGCGTGACCGTCCCAGTTCCCCTGAAAGAGCTGTTGGCCCTGTCCCCTGATCTCAGGAAGCATATGAAAGAGGCCGTGACAGGCAAGCGAGTCTGGGGAAACCTATTGACCCAGGACGGCCACGAGACCCCTGACGCACGAGCGGGCGCCTCCGTGCATTGCTTCGAGCTCGAAGGGCGAGACCCTGAGGGCGTAGCGCGAGAATACGGACCAAAGTTGACGTACAGCGACGACGGGCGCATCGTGGGCAATCACAGCATCCCCCTCCGTTACATCGAGGCTACCATAGTTGGTACCGGGTGAGTCGTACGGTGCATCCTGGACACCGGATCCGAGGTCATTGCAATGCCCAAAGCCCTCTGGGAAACCTTAGGCCTGGTCGCTCGCCCGGAATATTTGATGCACATGCAGTCCGTCAACGAGTCCTCTGATTCTACCATTGGCGTCATCGAGAACCTCGGCCTGGACCTTGGGGTTGGAGAATTGTACCTCCAGGTGCAAGTGATCCCTAAGGCCCCCTTCCACATCTTGCTTGATCGCCCATTTCATTGTCTCATGAGCGCGACCACCGAGGATTTCCCGGATGGCAAGCAGTTGTTGACCCTGAGGGACCCCAACACGGGCAAGCGCTACAAAATCCCCACTCGCATTTGGACGGACAACTGCCCCAGGTGCAAGAGCCTCGGGTGATGCGAAAAGCACAAAAGCTCGAGCGAGCCCGAAGAGGATTTTTAAATATCGATGATTCGCTCCTCGGGCGAGGAGACACCGGCATAACACCTAAGCAAACAGCCTTTAGCATACAGTACCCTTTCCTGCTTCCCAGAACCCACTCTGTCCTCTACCGGACCTTCTCCCCGATCCATATGCCTCCAACCCAATCCAGCTTCTTCTCAACGATCCATCCGCGTCCACCAGTCGCACCCCCTACCAACCTTCCCAATCGTCCAGTCGTCAATTCATTTATCCTTCAGTCCTCGGGCACCCAGCCCGGAGACTATCTACACCGCACGTCCCCTCCCTCCTGAAGGCCCCCTTTTCCTAATGTTGCAGCTCACGCACGAGCCTTGCCCTACGATTTCCTTTCTTCAACTGCAACTGTCCTCTCCCCTATCGTCAGGAAGGCCATTGCGTCCATTTATGCCCACGGGCCTGCTGCCCGCATCCTAGCCTACAAACCAGTGGCCAAGAAGGTCCATTCTACCCCAGCCCCTATAGAGGAGCAGTTCCGCATCATCAGGCGGTTGCCGGATGATCCCTTAGAAGGCCTGACACCCCTTCCTACCCATCCCCCTGTGTTCGCCCCGGGTGAGCGTTTCACCCAGGAACGAGCTGACGCACTTGACCTCAACCCCGCAAACTGGTTGTGGCCCGAGGAAGTCAAGCTCGTCCAGTGGATCGTCCGCGAACACGAAACAGCCTTTGCTTGGATCCCCACTGAGCGAGGACGTCTGGACGAACGCTACTTCCCTCCCGTCAAGATTGCTACGATACCTCACACCCCCTGGGCACAGAGGAATATCCCCATTCCCCCTCGCATACATGATCAAGCCATCCAGATCATAAAGGACCGCATCTCCTCGGGCGTTTACGAACCGTCCACCGTGTCCTATCGCTCCCGTTGGTTCTGCATCGTGAAGCAGGACGGGAAGTCCTTGCGTCTCGTGCACGACCTTCAACCCTTGAATGCAGTAACCATCCGGGACTCCTCCCAACCCCCCTTCGTCGAACACCTCACAGAATCATTTGCCGGATATGCAGTGTATGGCATGATGGACCTGTTCACTGGCTACGACCAGCGCCCGCTACACGTAGAATCGCGCGACCTCACGACCTTCAGCAGCCCCATGGGTCCGCAGCGTCTCACTACCTTACCTATGGGCCATACCAACGCGGTCCAGATCTTTCAGGCCGACATGGAGTTCATTCTGCAGGACGAGATCCCCCGCTACACTAAGCCTTTCCTCGACGACCTGCCCGTCAAGTCAGAAGAGACTAGATACCAGCACGAGGACGGCTCGTACGAGACCATCCCGGAAAACCCCAACATCCGCCTATTCATCTACAATCACCTCATTGTCATGCACCGGATCCTTCAACGCCTTCAGAACGTTGGCGTGACGGTCTCGGCCAAGAAGTTCGTGCTCGCTGCCCCTGACACGACCATCGTCGGCCATAAGTGTACCCTCGAAGGCCGAATCCTTCACGAGGACAAGGTCCAGAAGATTCGAGACTGGCCTGAGTGCCAGACCCTCACTCAAGTGTGCGGATTCCTGGGAGTCTGCGGAGTCCTGCGCATATTCATCCGCGGATTCGCATCCATCGCCCGCCCACTGGTGGACCTTACCCGAAAAGGAGTCCTCTTCGAATGGGGCGAGGCCCAGCAGGAGGCCATGCGCCTGCTCAAAGACGAGATCACCCAGTCGCCCGCTCTACGTCGCATTGACTACAAGTGTGGCCGAGAAGTCATCCTCGCTGTCGACACTTCGAACATCGCAGTTGGTTTCATCCTGTATCAGATGGGCGAGGATGGGAAGCGTTACCCCAATCGTTTTGGGTCCATCTCCCTCACTGAGGTTGAGCAGTGCTACTCTCAGGCCAAGCTCGAGCTATATGGACTGTACCGCGCGCTCCACGCGACCCACCTCTACACATTTGGCCTAGCAGACTTCACGGTGGAGGTTGACGCCAAGTACATTCAGGGTATGATAAACAATCCCGATCAACAACCCAACGCGACCATCAACTGCTGGATAGCGGGTATCCTCCTGTTCACCTTTTCGCTGTGTCACGTCCCGGCCGACAAGCATGCAGGACCGGATGGTCTCTCCAGGAGACCACCCACTGCGGATGACCCCTGTTTAGACGATAATCACGAGGAGTGGCTGGACGACGCCTACTCTTTCGCTGTCGCCCTGTTGAATGACCGCGACCCTCCAGTATCGACCCCGTACACACCTCCACCCCCCATGGCCTCTTGCTTCCTAGCCCCTGCGGATATCGATCCGCGCGAGACCCAAATTCCCCGCTCACCAAAGGCCCTGGCTCGCGAGGCCAAAGTAGAGGCTATACGGGTGTTCCTCGAGACTCTTGCCCGCCCGCCTGGACTCTCAGACGCGGACTACACCTCCTTTGTCAATTCCGCCTCGCGCTTCTTCTTGCTCGCAGGCTGTCTGTTTCAAAAAGATCCCCATGGCCGCCATCAGCTTTACCCCCCTGGGCACGAGCGCCTCTCCCTTATTAAGCAAGCCCATGATGACCTCGGCCACAAGGGGGTATTCACTGTCCGAACCCGCCTGCTGATGCGTTTTTGGTGGCCCATGCTAGTCGATGACGTGAAATGGTATGGCCGGACATGTCACGAGTGCCAGATCCGCCAGACGACGAAGCTGCACATTCCCCCTACCGTCCCTGTCGTGGGCGGACTCTTCCTTAAAGCCCACATCGACACCATGCTGATGCCCCCGGCCGGAGGGTACAAGTTCATTGTGCAGGTGCGCTGCGCTCTCACTGCTTACCCGGAATGGCGCATGCTGCACTCGGAGAACGCGAACGCCATCGCTAGCTTTATCTTCGAAGATATCCTGTGTCGCTGGGGTGCGCTGGCCGAGATAGTCATGGACAACGGCCCTGCATTCGTGAAAGCCCTGGACACCCTCAGCTCGAGATACCACATCAATCACATCCGGATTTCCCCTTACAATTCTCAAGCTAATGGGATCATCGAGCATCGTCATTATGATGTGCGCGAAGCGCTCATCAAAAGTTGCGATGGGGAGGAGCTGCGCTGGTACAAGTCAGCGCCCTCAGTCTTCTGGGCGGAGCGCGTGACCCTACACAAGGCAACCGGCCTCTCCCCCTATTTCATGGCCCATGGCGTCGAACCCCTATTCCCCTTCGACCTCGCCCAGGCAACCTTCCTAGTCCCACCACCCGAATCCGACTCGCTCGACACGACCGCCCTCATCACCTTCCGCGCCCGCCAACTGCAGAAGCGACGCGAAGACATCGACTCCATCCGGGAAAAGGTCCTGAAATCACGCTTTCAATCTATCAAACAGTTCAAGCAGACATTCAAGAATCACATTAAGGATTACAATTTTGCACCCGGAAGCTTAGTGCTTGTGCAAAACACCCGAGTCGAGAAGGAACTGAACAGAAAGACGAAGCCCCGCTACCTGGGACCAATGCTGGTCGTCCGACGAACCAAGGGCGGTTCGTACATGCTGGCCGAGCTGGACGGTCCATCTCCAAGCTACGCTACGCAGCTTTCCGACTGCTCCCTTATCACGCGCGCTCGCGCATCAGCGTACCAGTCACCTCCATCGTGGGTTTCAGCGACGAAGCCCTAGAAAGCATGGAAGGTATAGAGGAAGAGGAGTTGGAGGGCGAAGAGCCCGACGAGGAAGACTACGAATGATCCTGGATCCCGCGCGAGACAAGTACACGACAGAAAAGACATCTACAAAAATAGAAAATATGAAAGAAACACAACGCCCCTGTACCCCGTATACAACATGCCTGGAGTTCACGAAACCCCATCCGACCCCCATTTCGACCGTGCGAAGAGGCACCGCGCACGTTATCATTGCCCGAGAGATTCGTTGAAAGAAGCCCGATGAAGACAAGTCAGGGCGGACCCCTGTGAATGCCCATAGATGAAGAACGCAAAGTCGCTATTGCGTAGCCCTTTTCTTATTTTAGCCCATATAGTTCCCTTATTTTTCATGTACTTATATATTCTTGACCCTTACTTAGATCCGGCAATGGACGAGGCACAGGCAGGACGCGGACGCGTGCGTTTTGCACAAAGAATACGACTAATATACAAATCACAAAGAATGAGGGCCAAGCGCAAATCTACTACTCGCTATCCTCCCGGCCGCTCTCCTCCTCATCCTCGACCGGGAACTCCTTAGCTTCGCGCAGCACCGCGCCCAGCTGGGCAGCAGTGTACTCCAGCTGATGGGAATGCTTCCTATGCGTCTCCTGGACGTCCTGAATTTCGACGTTTAGGTCCATCGCCCAGGCCTTGAGGTTCTGTACTTGAGCCTCGATAAAGGACCCCTGGGTTGTCAGGCGGCCGAGGGTGCGGACGAGGGTGTTGAGCTTCTTGTTGGTGATCATGGACCAACCGTCCTCTGGTAGGAGGTCGGCCTCGACCACGTCCCTGCTGACGGACGTCATAGGGACTGGGTACGGCCATGGACGGGCGGACGTCGACGCGGTGCTGGGGCCTACACCCGGATCAGCGTTCACCCAGCGTAAAGCCTCTGCTGAACTCACCCAACACCCCCTGCTCGAGCTCGCCCGGGCGATCGATCGCCCTGGCCTTGCCTTTGCCCTTGGCCTTGGCCCTGCCTTTGGAAACTGTGGAGTTGTTAGTGCTCAGCACGAGCGGACGACGGCCGGTTACTCACCGCCCGAATGCTCACTCATCTCCCTCTCCCTTATGGCTTTCGTCGACTTCAAGCACCCAACCCGCTTCATCTGACACCTCTGGCACACTCGCCTGTCCCCGCCCCAGCACACCTTACGCCGCTTATCCACGCAAGCCTCGCACCGCTTGACCCCTCTCCAGACGAGGTCACCCACAACTCGTTGAGGCCTCCCCTTCGACTCTTCTCGGGCAGTCGCCTCCGTCACCTCGTCGCCCTCGAGGGGGCCTTCGGGTTCGAAGTCCTTCCCGCCCTTGTGGAAGGCCTCTGTGAACTGGCGCTGGATGAATGGCGTCAACGACGCGCACTGGATGAATGGGGACCACCTACCTTGTGCGGCAGGACCACGACTGTGAGTCGGGGGTCGCGCGTCTTCACCTTCTTGGTAGGCGTGGCCACGGGGGACACTGCCATGGCCGCACTCGCCCCTTCGTCTCCCCACTCTTCGTCCTCCTCGCCCTCCTCGTTGGTTGGCTCACCCATCTCCACCTCCTCCACCGCCCTCTCCCTCTCCCTGGCCATCTCCTCTTGACGCGCACGCGCCGTCTCACGAACGCGCGCCTCCACCTCCGCCTCCGCCTCCTCCCTCTCCCTGGCCGCCCGCTGCTTCTCCTCCTCCGCCCTTTGCGCCGCCTCAGCCCTCCACGTCGCGCAGACTCCGTGCATCAGGATAAAAACAGCCTTGTCCTCAGGGGGCACGCCGACCCCAATCCCTCTCAACGCGTCCGACGCTAGGGACGCCGTCAATCGTTGCTGTGGATGCGTTAGCGTGCGCGCGACTGAGAACCAAACCACTTACTACTCCCATGCTCCATTCCTCAGCCCACATGTCTTGCTCCTCGGGCATTCCTGCCTCCGGGCACGTCAACACTTGGGCCCTCAGGCCCTCGAGCGCCTTCCTAAACTCCTCTCGGGCGAGAGTGACTGTGGGGCTTTCGGAGATCCTGTCAAACATGTCGTCAAACATTGTATAAGGGGTGAGGCGGGGAACGGTTTGTGAGCTGCGAGGTAGTGGAGGGATAGGAAACACAAAGGAAGAAAAAGAAGGAAACGGATGGCGAACACCCTTTATAGTCAACCACGTGGGTTTAGGCAAGGCCACGACCCAACAATAGGCGTCTATTAAAAGCTCCCGGGTTAATTAAAGGCCATCTTCTCCATCCGCGGACCCTGCACCCAGGGCGGCCCGTGTCCCCACGTGACTCATCATCTTCTGGAATTCGCTAAGTCCCCAGAACCGTCTAGACGTCACCTCGCCCAGGAGCTCAGGCTCCCGTCCGCACGATCACCCATTTTCTCGCGCGATCACTCGTTCCCTCATGTCGACCTCTCATTGCACCGCGTGCCTCACAGACGCTACGCATGACTCACCGGATGCGTGCGCACGAGCTCGGGTGACATCAAGTGTTCCATTTGTACCAGCCCCTATCAGCCGGGCGACGGTATCCATCGTGTTCATTTCAATTCGACGCTCCTACGCATGCCTATCCCCACCGCGCTTTTGTTTCCCACCAACCTGGCTACTTCCCTCTTTGACCTCGCCCTGTCTCCTGCCGCCTCGCAGCTCTCTCGCCCTTTCCGCCTCGGCCCGACCTTCCAAGTTGGTATAGGCCACCTCAGCCATGGCGATGGCCTGGGACACGTCGTATGGGATCTCAAGGCAATCACCCTGCTCCTTCGCGTCGTCCAGCGCCCGGAATAGACCCCCCTGGCCAAACGAATAATTAGCCTCGCCCTCCACGCGTGTTGTCTCGCTCACCATCCATGTCTCCCATTCACTACGCCATTCCGCAGTCAACTCGACCGACACTGTGGGTAGGAGAGCGTGCCCCCCAAGCAAGGGCGGAGCCACAGCACTCAGGCATATCAACTCACGCACCACACGATTGAAGGCATTGGTGTGGTCGACTAGCGCGAAGCCACTGTTCTTCCGCTCGCTGGCTGCGTAGATCTGGATGAGGCGTGACTGATTGGGCATTTCTGAAGGCCTTGTTTAAGGAAGAAAGGGCAACGTCTTGTCGACTCGTGCCCCAGCTTTTATCCTGCGCAGCATTGATACCGGGTTCCTGGATCGACTGTCATGTGTTTCCCACTGGGACACCTGGGCGCCGCCTGGGCCCCTCGTTACGCGCAGCTTATCACGCGCTCCTCGCAATTCACGTCATTCGATTCGGGTTTCAGCACCATTGGGCCTGGACGTTTGGGCTGTCTACCACTACTCTGATGGGCTACATTCAGATGAGCTCCCGGTGCGCCTCGGTATAGCACCAGGAGCACCACTTTGACTCCGGATACACGAGTTTACGATCGAGCAGCGTCCCTGCCTCCTCGGTTTCGCCCAGCAGGGAATCCATACTAGCTTTCAGGTTCACCAACTCCTTGTCGATGATCACTTCCCACTCCCTTCCCCCTGTCCTTCCATGCGTCTCCCACTCGACCAACAAACCCATACACTTGACTTCACCGCCCGCAATGACCTTCACATCACGCATGAGCATCCGGGCCTTATGGCCTCGACCTTCAGCACGCCGCGCGAACATGAAGAGTATTTCCTGGGCGATCGTTAGCGCCCCGGCCGTGTGACCCGTGTCTATTGGACGTACCGCGGCGAGCATCCAAGTGTTGACCCAACCGGGCAGAACTTCCTTGCCCGGACCCTTGGGCAGCGCCTTTGCGAGTTTGACCATGATTTTGGTCAGGAGATTGAAGCCAGCCAAGTCAGGATTGCTAGACGGTTCCACCATGATTTTGTCGCCCATCTGCATGATGCGGGTGAGTGTGGTGTTTCTGAAGGACATGCTACGAATATTGCAAGTCGGATCAATGGGCAAGAGCGATACGCTTCCTCATCACACGCGCGGCCCCCCCCTCTTTATAGACCCCGTCGGATACTCCTTTTCACGTGCAGACGCCCGCTCCCCTTGCAACCGGCCGATATCACATGCCCAGCTGCTAATTTCACGTGGACACACCCTCCTCTCACGTGACTGACTGGGGACAGTCAGTATTAGAGTCCCCCCCAGATGTAGGGAACCAGAGTTCCCTACGTGTGCAGCACCGCGCGATGACCCATCCTATCACGCCCACATGTACCCAGTGACCTGCCCATGAGGGTTCCATTCGCCCACGCACATATCCCCATTCGCCCGGAGCTCTCCCTTTCATTTACAGATTCTCGCGTCCGTCCTCGTACTGCCCGCTCTGCCCATGCCCTCGTCCGGCCGGTAAGTAGTATACCCTCTCTCTCCCTCTCCCTCTCTCTCTCCCGCTCTCTTTCCTCCCTTCGTACTTAGTGTTTCGCCTGATATCACCTATATATATCAGATCACGTGCCCCTCAACAGGCGTAGTTATGATTACATAAGCCGCCCGCCTGTCAGACGGTCTCGGGCATACCCAGACTATAAAGTCCTGTACGTAGGCACCACGGTGCATCATCTTGCATTTTAGACTCCCAATTTATTGTTATCAACAATCCCCCGATTCCCATCGCGCGAGACTCCCCCTCAGACATCAGTTTCTGAGTACACCTGGTCTACCCACGCTTGCCCGGACACCGCCCAGCTAAGGCCAGACCCTCTCGCCTCCGGGTCCAGCACCCCACCACCCGGATTCGACCCACACACGTCTCGCAGCCTTAGGATCTCCCATTCTGCCTTCCTCCTCCCTTAGTCGTGATTTCCTCCCTTCGCTCTTCACTTTCACCTGATTAACCATCGAGCACCCTTATTGTTCACTCGAGAGGAAGGGGAGACATATCCTCCGGCCTTCGTGCTCACTGC
>KN819469.1:10020-27225 GCA_000827475.1 Paxillus involutus ATCC 200175
GCGAGTGAGCAACTTGCAAGGTGGGAAAGGAAGAAAGGAATATTAATGAGGACGGCGATGCGGATTCCTCGAGGCGCTCAGCTTATGAGGGGACTCGGGCGACCTTGCTTATTCTACGATGGAAGAAAGGAAGGTCAGGCCTTGTGCACGTGACCCTTGCGAAGGCCCTGCTGTGTCTCAACGTCGACCAAGCTCGCGATCGACTTAGAGCTGCGAGAGGTTTAGCGCAAGACCATAAGTAACGAAATCCAACATACTGGCAGCTGAACTTGTCCGTATCTTTTTGCGTATCCTGGCAGATTCGCCCATCCACAAAGTACCAACAAAGCAACCTTTAGATCGCTCTGGGGCACGCACGAGGTAACGAAAAAGGCAAGATTGGTCAGCGGCGGCAAACGCCGGCAAGCGCGACCCCAACTCTGCCATATCCAAGGCCAACCTTCGCGAGGAGGGAAACACTCGTTTCTGCAGCGAAAACGCTGCAGAAAATTTGTACGACAAAGCTGTTCTGAACAGCAACCGAGAAGCAGGGAAGAACGTTGAAGGTGGAGGGCGTCATGCAAGTGCCCTATTATGTAATCGGTCCGTAATACTCCGCCTTTACTGGAACTGGAGAAGTAACGACTGTCTTACTTCGACTCTTTGGTCACTCTAGGAGAGAATAAGTGGAACTTCAAGGCAGTCGACTGTCGACTGTCGACGCCCAAAGTTGACGTCCCCAGGCACGGTACCCCCCGTTTAAGTCTGGGTTGAGTTTCGACCTGGAGAGAAAGACAGAGCTTGCACGCGTCTTCAGGAAGAGTTCTTGAAACAGTCCGACGACCTCACCCTCTTTGACCGAGTGGGCGCGCCATCTAAGCTGAACAGCTGTTTCCGCTTACCGGGCTCTCCTACATCATCCGCACGAACTTGAATACCTATCGGAGGATAGTCGCTAGTCCACCTCCTGGGCACGCTTTGGTGAACGGGAGGATGAGGTTGACGCGATGGAATCCGTAGAACTCGACGCTGGAACACTAGACGACACAGGGAACGGACCTTATTGCTGCACGCTGATAACTATTGCCACAGAAACCATGACCATTATCACCCTAGAGAAGTTGGAGGAGTACTCATTCGATAGTCTGAAAGATATACTCTGGTGCGCTTGGGTAATCTATCCAAGGGCGCCTCTACGGTACCAGAGCACTGGAACCCAGCATCACCTTTAGCCAAACGAATAGAACACGACCACTGGCACTGTATTCGCAGCAAGTTTGAGCCGTGAGAGGATTTACAATGATTCGAGAAGTACGACCAAGTTCTCACCTGGTCAAATGTGTTAGTGACAATAACGTCTGTGCGAGGCTAGTCCCTGCAAGCTGGGTTGGGAGGAGGAGGTTGAACTTTTAGACGAAGAAAAGCGACGCATCGTCGCGTTCTTCAATTGGCAAGCGAAGCGGTGGATAGATCAATCGAACCTCCACCCATTCGTCGATTGTGCGTTCAGGGAGGGAGGCCCTTAGCCTACGCTCACCATCAGGCGAACCTCCGACGTCGACTGGCCTACTATTACGAGGGCTTGTGGACTGGGCTATACGAGAAGAACTTGAAGACGGGCGGAGCAGCCATTGAAGAAACCTCATCATTCCCTGCAGAATCCGACGAGTCTGTCGCTAGAGTCGGAAGGGTTCGACCAGCAGGGCATTCGTCCCTCATCCTAACCGTGTCCACCGGTTAATTTCCATAGCTATCCCCTCTATACCTGCGTCGATCGATGTCAGCAACCCGTGTTCTTACTTACCATATATATCACTTCAATGCACCATGGTCATGTATGACGGTCAACCAGCTGAAATTTCACTAGGCCTACGACGTATCACGTATGACGAGTTCACCACAGTACAAATGAACCATGCTTGAGTCGACAGAAGGTGATGCTGAAAATATTGAGATCGACGCGCGTGCGAGCCCACATGAAAAACCATCCGGCATTCCTCAAGACATTTCCAACTTGGTACTTGCATATCACCACTTCAAAGCTTTATATTTCACACAAACATGATCGTACACAATTGATTTCTTACCCAAGATTATACATCGTCTTCTCCCAGTATGCAGTATTCACTCGCTCACAATCTAACCCAGCCCGGACAATTTGCCATGCCGTCAATAGATTTATGAAGACGCTTCTTACCCCAAATCCCAGATCCCAAATCACATGTCCCACCTTCCCCTATGCAGTTCACCGTGATCAGGGCGCCCCTCAGTGACCGCGTCTTGAATCAAACCTTGCGTGAATACTAGTGGCTCTCAAACCGGCTAGCCACACAAACGCGTGACTGACAGCCCCGTTGGGAATCCCCTGGCAGTTCAACATACACCAGGCTCATTGGCTTTTGTATTTCGAGCTGCGCTCCATTCGAGAATATATATATACCCGTCTGTCCTTGCTTTCTCTTCAGCGACTCGCCTCTAAGACACTCTAAGAACATATCTTCTCAATCTTCAACATGGCCAACAACTTCAGGATCGCCGCTGGCGGTGGCAGGTTTCTTACCTTGCTCGCCCAAGACGGCCCCGTCACTGCCCAAGCCGATAACCCAGGGGCTTTGAATCAGATCGTATGTGCCTCGCTGCGATTGTTCCTCCTAACTCACCGTACCACCACTTAGTGGAACATACCTGGCTTTGCCGGCAACAACTCCCCGATTCAAAACCTCGGCTATCAGGCCCCGGGGCCCTTTGCAAATCCCATTGCCGGTGCGGTTGTTGGTGACATACCACCCACAGCGTGGAACTTCATTGTCGCCGGTGGCAACAACTTGTGGGTCCTTGCACTGGGTTCCGTGAGCGTATGTTGACGTCACACGAACAGCATCCAACAGGTCGGTGCCAACCTCACGTGGACAGTCGGGCCCGGGCCCGGGGGCGCGGTACGTTATTACCCTCATTGTTTGCAGCTGGACAACAACTAACTGCATTTTTCCTGATGAACAGGTGGCACTTCTTCCAGCCAACTTCGCAGACCCCACCCAGCAACTGGGGATCTTGCCTGCGTGATCTCAGACCAGTAGTACAAGTGAAAGGATTTCCGGGGGGTGGCTTGGCCGACATTTTCGTTGTGTGTGGTGCGCCTTGATAGATCCACCGGCGATATCACCATTGCGGGGGTTGTGAGCGACACATACTAATCTCGTGGATGGGTCATAACGAATATGTACCACCTAGCTTCTCGTGGCCCAGACTCGCAGCGCGAGGCATCTACCGGGGTCAATCGAGCGTCCGCTAGTAGCGTGAGCCAGTTGTTCGCTCTTCCTCGTCTCCTCAGCAGGAAGATACTGAGTGCCTACGACGCAAGAGCGCGCTTTCTGGAAGTTGGCCGTTAGTACTCTCTTAATTCATGTGCCACTCGGTCAAGAAACGTCAGGTCTTTCAGATCGTTTACTCGGCCAAGTAATAGTTGGGAAGAGAGAAAGAACTTGAAGGAAGCAGAAGACGAACAAGTCTCGTGGATCACGGCGAACTCAGGCACACAGGTACGGATGATTCAAATCATGGTGCTCTTGTAAAAAAACGACACCGTCCTTAGTGCACCGGTAACCCTCCAGTTGCACGTAATGGTCAGTTGAATTAAGAGAAGCTTGAACTGGAGCCAGTCAGGGGCTGTCTACTGCCGCTGCCGATCAGTAACACAACACTCAAGGCTCCTTCTTTCGACCCAAAAGTCCAGCCATCGCATGACCAGTGCGTTCCAATTATTTTTTGGCTGTTCCGCAGGCCAGCAACTCCATACGTTATGTATTGTATCCAGAGGAGTTCGGAATGGTAACTTAGGTAAATATACAAAGCGCTTCTATTACGCCGAGCTCTGGTAATGCCCACATCTGCCATCTATGTGGAGAAACGGAAACAATGGAGCAGCATCCTACTAGAGTGCGAAAAATCAGTAGCTATTACCACCATTTGGCAACTGTCCAAAGAACTCTTGCGAAAAAGGGAAATTCTGACCTGGTCAGCCATCAAATTCGGAACAATCATGGGCAGTCAGCTGATGGTATTCAGGAATGATAGGATTAAGAAGATCGACGGGAAGATCAGACGCTTCGCTACTCTTCGGAACGAGCGATTAAGTTTGAAGGACGGGATCTTCCATTCGACGACGGAAATACACAACCGCTGGGTCGCGGCCATCAAGACACGCCTAAAGATCGACAGATTGAAACTATCAGCCAACCCAGCAAAATATGGGAAGAAAGCTACCAAACCGGAGTTAGACCTCGACGTCCTCTGGGACGGAACCGACATACGTCACGTATTTTCCCCCAGTGATACGTACTGGTGAACATCTCGCACCCTTAAACGTGTGGATGGGGGCTGACCTTCAAGTTGTCAGTTGCCCATAAGCAATAATGTTGCACCAAAAAAAGAGGTTGGACTGGGACTGAGGCTTGCCTCACCCCACTCTTACCTAATGGATGGCCAGTCGAAGCTCGGGCAAGAAACGCTTGCGAGAACCTAGTAGACAATTATTCGATAAGCCAGTGTTTCGCATATCCCTACGAAGAACGCCGCTTTGAGCTGATGCGTCTTGTAGTCGGGATGCGCCGGAAGAGCTGCATTTCTCTCTCCGCTTGTCGTTGCTCTAGCAACAATGCTGTAAATAGTTTCCCAAGTGAAAATGGGGTCCTGTTCGTCGTGACTTTCCATGCCAGGCAGATTGCCCAAACGCACGAGGGTATACCCTGCATACAACAAATTGGCCGTGATTATGCTTAGACCGTCGAACGAGTACTCCTCCAACTTCTCTGGGGTGATAACTGTCACGGGTTTTGTGGCAATGGTCGACAACGTGTACTTAGCAATACGGTCCGTTCTCGGTGTCCATTGGTGTTTCAGTGTTTCAGTGTTTAGTTTTACGGATTTGATTGCAAAGTACGCGTGAGGCGTCAACCTCATCCTCCTGTTCACCAAAGCATGCCCAGGGGGTGGACCTTTGAGCAACCTTCGATACATATTGAGGTTCGTACGAAGGAGGTAGGAGAACCCGGTAACCGCCTTACCGATGGGACTATGAGCCACTGCGGCGACACCATCGTCTGGGGCCCAATGTGGCTCGTGGAAACACCGCGGATGCGAGGCTAGGCAGCTGTTCAGCTTAGACGGCTCGCCTATCCAGTCAAACAGGGAGACGTCGTCTGACTGCTTCAAGAGCTCTTCCTGAAGACGCGAGAAAGCTCTGTCTTTCTCGCCGTAGAGGACGAGAATAAAGACACCGAAGATGCCGTTAACGCAGTAAGTCAAGTCCTCCACCTTCGTCGTCGCTCGGTGCGCTACCCAGCGCAATTTCTGCCACACGTTCTCGGTGCCCGGCGTGAAATTGGCGAGGTACTTCACGTCGACACGGGCTGCTTCTGAAAGTAGCTGTGCGAACTCGGCAATGGCCTTATCGTTGTCTGTGGCAAGGATCCCGTCTGGACGGAAGATATACGGCGCCCAATCGCTCTTGTAGAACTGGATGGCTCGAGATGCAGGCAGCTCCTGCAACGTCCATCCCCATTTGAACCACTCGCTCCTCCTCGGGACATCCTCTTTAGTGACGGCAACGTCGGCGAGGTAGACGGTCATAAGAGCTGAGGCTCTATACCAATGGAACATCGAATTGATGGACTCCTGAAGCTCCGGGCTGCTTGTCTTATCGATGCAACACGTGTCGCTCCATGCCCACCAAAAACCACGCTCACGCACGACTGTGCAGAATCCCAAAAGCTTTTCAACCCCAGGAAGAGATCGGCAAGTTGTTGATCATTTGACTGAAATTGATATTGTGGATATCGATGGATCACCACAACTGAGACAGAACATACCGGTTGGTCCATCAGTTCTTGTTTGGGATATGTGGGAACATCAAGGGGGGCGGGTCGAAGCTCAACTAAGACCAAAACGGAGGGTACCGTGCTTGGGGACTTCAGTGTCAACTGCCTGGAAGCCCCGGTCTAAAGGGACCTTACTGCAGTGGTGCACCTGATCCTCTTTGACGGCATACTCGCAAGGCTTGCATCATGTTTTTGTTCCCGGTTCAAGTTGCTGTCCCGAACAGCTTTGATGTAAGAATGTGGCACAAAATCCGCGAAAGATAACTGAGTACGTCCAAGTTCAGCTGCAAGTGGGTCGGATTTTGTGCAAGCCAACTCGTTTCCGGTTGTGCAAAACGCTAGATTACATCCTCCAGCCAGTGCGGGAACATACTGTACGAGTCGTTTGACAGCGTTGTGAACTGGAACACGGGTAAGTTCGATTACGGAAGTTCAGATATGTGAAAGCATACCACGAGGCCACCAACGATTTCGCTGCTGTTCAGTTCGTATCCAGTTGTGGCTGCTCAAACGTTGTTATCGATGCTCGTGCGCTGAATTGGCATGGGGCCAAGAGAACCATGTCGGTTACGGTCACCATGACATGTCTTCGAACCAGTTCCCTGCTACCTGCTAGACTAGGCAAGCCATCGATGGATGGACTGGTAATATCCTTGAGGTTTCAAGTTACTAGCTACTAGGTCGGCTGCGCGGATTCTCACAATATTTACTGTGGACTGAGGTCACGTGTGAGAGGCGGTACCAAGTACTATCGCCGGTCGATCTATCTCCTTACCAAAGTTACCATGAACGCTATTATGCAAACCCTATGGGATCCCATCTTCCCCCATGCACCATTTACGGTCAGTGACCAGTGACTGACAATAAACTACCGTTTGGAACCCCCGGAGTTGCGCATACACCGGACTCGTTGACTTTCAAAGTTCGAGCTGCGCTCCATTCGATTCTAGGATACCCCTTTGTGCTTCCTATATCTCCCTTGACCCACTCAAAGACCACATATCCTCAATCTTCAACATGGTCACCTTACCCAAAAAGATCCGCACCAGTGATGGCAGGTTTCTTACATTGCTCACCGGAGGTGGCCCCGTCATTGCTGAAGCCGATAACCCTGGGGCTTTAAACCAGATTGTACGTGCCTCGCCGTGATCCTTCCCCCGGTCTTATTGTCACTTAGTGGGATATACCAGGCCTCGATGTGGAGGAGTCTACGATCCAAAACCTCGGGTATCCAAGACCACAGCCCTTTGCAGTTCTGGATGGCACTGGCAGTACGGTTGTCGGTGGCCAGCCATCAATAGACTGGAAGATCATTTCTGAAGATGGCAGCAACTTCAAGTGGGTTCTCGCGCTGTCCTCCGCGAATGCATGTTGACCTCATACGGATAGTATCCGAAACAAGGTTAGTAGCGACCTCACGTGGACTATCGCGCCCGGGATTGGAGGCAAAGTGCGTGATTACCCTCATGGTTTGCGGACGCCAAATCATGATAACTGCATCCTTTCTGAATAGGTGACGCTTGCTGCTACAAACCTTACAGACCCCGCTCAGCAGTTGGTACTGGTGCCTGCGGCAACATGACCTTGGATAGTGCAAGTGGAATGATTGGGTGGTACATGTTGGCTTGCTTTCCCGTCGTGTGTGGGATCAGTCATCTGTGCAGAATTTGAAGCTTAGACTGTGCAAGAACTTGAACTAGTAACATGTTTACCGGGCTGGAAGTAGCCAAGTGATTTTTTGTGGACTCGCATGCGCCAATCTAATCATCACATTGCTTTGTCGTCCTGAGGCACGATGGCGGTGCAGCGAGCCCAGACACCACGCGCTCGTCGTCGTCGTCGACCTCAGGCCTTTTTTGAGCGGGGGACGACGTGGCGTGTCGACTAGTAATCAGAAACGTGGGTACCTAGATTAGATGGTAGTACTGATAATCTATCCGAGTCCGAGAACGCGTGCCGGGGCACGCATGAAAAATCGTCTGGTTTTCTGGCATGGGGTACGCACCCCCGCCAAAAAGCCCAGGCACTCGGGAAAAAACAGCGTACCTCATGGAAAACCAAATGCGTTTTTCTGCATGGGGTACGCTGCTTTTGCCCGGTCGATCAGCATTGTTTATGGCAGCAGGAGGTGACTCATGTTTACCTCAATGAATTTGTCCACGCCCGTAGGACGCGTTTTTGCGGTCAAAAAAATCACGCCTGTTGGGGCCGTGTATTCTACGTATTTACATATTCTACATACAGTTTTTTTCCGCAGCGAAAATGCTGCAGAAATGAGTGTTTCCCTCCTCGTGAAGGTTCGCCTTGGCTGCAGCAGTATTGCCGGCATTTGCCGCCGCTGACCAATCTTTCCATTTTCGTTACCCCAGGTTGGTTAAATGGTACCATGACCGCTGCGGTTGCTAGATTATGTAATATTCCGAGATCTCTCGCGTTCAAGGTCCGAATTCTAGGTGGGTTCGGTATGGAGATCGGCGCGGTGTCACAAACACCACAATTAATTGCCTTATCGGTCGATCAGACTCGATCTATTATATCTATGAAGACATTTCTTACCCCAAACCCTATGTTCCATCTTTCCCCACCTAGCATCCACGATCAGTGACTGACAGCCATTATGAGAGCCACACAGATATCCATCAGGACTGAGGCCGGAGTTACCCATACGCGTGCGTCAGGCTCGTTAGCTTTCAAATTTCGAGCTGCGCCCCTCTGTTCTTTGTTCAGCGACTCGCCTCTGAGACTCTCCAAGAACACATATCCCCAATCACCAACATGGCCACCTTACGAAGGATCAAGACTGACGATGGCAGATTTCTTACGTTGGTCACCGAAGATGGCCCCGTCACTGCTGAAGCCGATAACCCCGGAGCTTTAAACCAGATTGTACGTACCCTGCTGTGATGGTTACCCTTGTCTTACTGTCACTTAGTGGAACATACCGGGCATCAGCGGGATACAATCTACTATGCAAAACCTCGGCTATATTCACCCAGAGCCCTATGCAGGACTTGGTGCAGATGATACCACGATTGTCGGTGGCCAGGAACCCATAGAGTGGAATTTCATTTCTGCCGGTGGCCACAGCTTGTGGGTCCTCGCGCTGTCTTCCACGAATTCATGTTGACGTGACACGGATAGCATCCAAAATTTTGGTAGCCTCACGTGGACTATCGAGCCAGGGATTGGCAGCACAGTGCGTGATTATCCTCATGGTTTTCAGGCGCCAAATGACTCCATTCTTTCTGATGGGCAGGTGAAGCTTGCTGCCGAAAGCCTCACAGACCCCGCTCAACAGTTAGCTCTCATTCCTTCGTACAGTATGCCTCGCTTATGGGATCAGTGTATACGAGATATTTGTGTGAAATGTGAAGCTTAGGTTGTACATCCGGGATGTTCAGTGAAGTAAAGTTGACCCACCACCATCCTTTGTTTGAGCCGAGCTTCGACTAGCCATCGATATCCTCGTGTTTCCGGAATTGATGTCTGCACCACCAAACCGCCGTTTGAAAATTCAAAAAATCCAGGAAATTCAGAAAAACAAAGAAATTGCATTCGCCGAATGCTACCGTCTACCTAGGCTGTCTTCCCGCCACAGATAGAATGGATAACGAATGAGCTATGGTTTTTTGAATTTTCAAACGGCGGTTTGGTGGTGCGGACATCAATTCCGGAAATAGCCACTTGGAAGGCACTATCACCGAGTCTACGCTTACTATAACCGCCATTGTGTACCGTGAACCAAGAAAAATCATTCGGTGTTCCTTGAGACAGGAAAATTGTCACTAGTCCTTGTACTGCAACCTGGAACTCAGGCGGAACATTCCACACGAACATTTCGCACTACACAACTGATCGCGAAGGTAAGCCAACAAGTACTACCAACAGGCAAACCCCCCACTGGCACCATCTGAAGTCATGCTGGCGCAGCCACGAGTGTCAACTGCTGAGTGGGGTCTGTGAGGCTTTGGGCAGCAAGCTCCACCTGCCCATAAGGAAGGATGGGGTTATTTTGGCGCCCGAAAACCACGAGGATAATCACGCACTGTGCTGCCAATCCCTGACTCGATAGTCCACGCAAGGTTGCTACCAACCTTTTGGATGCTGTCCGTGTCACGTCAACACGAATTCGTGGAAGACAGCGCGAAGACTTACAAGGTGTTGCCACCAGAGGAAATGATGTTCCAAGCTAGAGGTACTTGGCCACCGACAATCGTAATCCCATCTGCATCAAGTCCTGCATAGGGCTTTGGGGTGGCATAGCCAAGGTTTTGAATCGTAGAATATGGCGAGCTGAGTGTTGGTATGTCCCACTAACTGATGGTAAGATGGGGGTGGGTCACTGGCAACGAGGAACGCACAATCTGGTTAAAAGCGAGGTTATCGGCTTCAGCAGTGACGGGGCCTTCTTTGGTGAGCAAGGTAAGAAACCTGCCATCGCTGGTCATGATCCTTTGTAAGGAGGTGGCCATGTTGGAGGTTGGGGATAAGTGTTGGTGGGCTCTGCGTACGTGCAACTCTGGTTCCAAACGATAACGTAGTACTCATAACGGCTGTCGGTCACGCATTGACGATGAGAGCTATCCGCTGTCACGCAAGGTTGAATTTGCGACGTGATCCCTGTGAACGCTGCATAGGGAAACATGGGACATATGGTTTGGGGTAAGAAGCGTCTTGATGGATGTACTTACCGATGTGGGACTTTGCCAGGGCTCGGACAGAAGCGCTTTGAATATTTACCTAAGTTACAATTCCGAACTCCTGCGGATACGTTAACGTATGGGGTTGCTGGCCTGCAGAACAGTAAAGAAAAAGGAACGCACTGGTCATGGGATTGCTAGACTTTTGGGTCGAAAGAAGTGTCGTGTTACTGATCGGCGGCGGTGGCCAGTTGCCTTCTATTCCGTATCAAGCTTCTCCTAACTTGAAGCAGTTCAATCATCGAACTGACCATTTATTAACGTGCAACGTCAGATTCAGAGATCATCGATCATGCTCGCTTCGGGACGGAATCATCCGTACCTGTCACGAGTTTGCCGTCGTCCACGAGCCTGAGACTTGTTCGTCTTCTGCTTCCTTCAAGTTCTTTCTCTCTTAACGATCTGAAAGACCTGGCGTTTCTTGACCGGCTGGTACATGAATTACGAGTACTAATGGCCGACTTCCAGAAAGCGCGCTCTTGCGTCGTAGGCACTCAGTATCTTCCTGCTGAGGAGACGAGGAAGAGCGAACAACTGGCTCACGCTACTAGCGGACGCTCGATTGACCCCGGTAGATGCCTCGCGCTGCAGGCCTGGGCCACGAGAAGCTAGGTAGTACATATTCATTATGACCCATCCACGAGATTAGTATGTGTCGCTCACAACCCCCGCAATGGTCATATCGCCGGTGGATCTATCAAGGCGACCGCACACAACGGAAATCTCAGTCAAGCTGCCCCCCGGAAATCCTTTCACTTGTACTACTGGTCTGAGATCACGCAGCCGCGATCGCCAGTTGCTGGTTGGGGTCTGCGAAGTTGGCTGGAAGAAGTGCCACCTGTTCATCAGGAAAAATGCAGTTAGTTGTTGTCCAGCTGCAAACAATGAGGGTAATAACGTACCGCGCCCCCGGGCCCGGGCCCGGCTGTCCACGTGAGGTTGGCACCGACCTGTTGGATGCTGTTCGTGTGACGTCAACATACGCTCACGGAACCCAGTGCAAGGACCCACAAGTTGTTGCCACCGGCGACAATGAAGTTCCACGCTGTGGGTGGTATGTCACCAACAACCGCACCGGCAATGGGATTTGCAAAGGGCCCCGGGGCCTGATAGCCGAGGTTTTGAATCGGGGAGTTGTTGCCGGCAAAGCCAGGTATGTTCCACTAAGTGGTGGTACGGTGAGTTAGGAGGAACAATCGCAGCGAGGCACGTACGATCTGATTCAAAGCCCCTGGGTTCAAGGGTTGAGCAGTGACGGGGCCGTTTTGGGCGAGCAAGGTAAGAAACCTGCCATCGACAGTGGCGATCCTGTAGTTGTCGGCCATGTTGAAGATTGAGAAGATATGTTCTTAGAGTGTCTTAGAGGCGAGTCGCTGAAGAAAAGGCAAGGACAGATGGGTATATATACGTTCTTGAATGGAGCGCAGCTCGAAATACAAAAGCCAATGAACCTGGTGCATGTTGAACTGGGGAATTCCCAACGGGGCTGTCAGTCACGCGTTTGTGTGGCTAGCTGATTTGAGAGCCACTAGTATTCACGCAAGGTTTGATTCATGATGCGGTCACTGAGGGGCGCCCTGATCACGGTGAACTGCATAGGGGAAGGTGGGACATGGGATTTGGGATAAGAAGCGTCTTCATAGATCTATCGACGGCATGGTAAATTGTCCGGGCTGGGTTAGATTGTGAGCGAGTGAATACTGCATACTGGGAGAAGATGATGTATAATCTCGGGTAAGAAGATCAATTGTGTACGAATACGTTTGTGTGAAATGTAAAGCTTTGAAGTGGTGACAAGCAAGTACCAAGTTGGAAATGTCTTGAGGAATGCCAGATGGTTTTTCATGTGCGCTCGCACGCGCGTTGATCTCAATATCTTCAGCATCACATTCTGTCGACTCAAGCATGCATGGTTCATTTGTACTGTGGTGAACTCGTCATACGTGATACGTCGTAGGCCTAGTGAAATTTCAGCTGGTTGACCGTCATACATGACCACCCGGACTCGGTGCATTGAAGTGATATATATGGTAAGTAAGAACACAGGCTGCTGGCATCGGTCGACGCAGGTATGGTGAAGATAGCTATGGAATTTAACCGGTGGTCACGGTGAGGGTCACGGTGAAGGACGAATGCCCTACTAGTCGAACCCTTCCGACTCTGGTGACAGAGTCGTCCTATTCTGCAGGGAATGATGGGGTTTCTTCCATGGCTGCTCTGCCCGTCTTCAAGTTCTTCTTGTATAGCCCAGTCCACAAGCCCTCATAATGGCCCGGGTAGGCCAGTTGACGTCGGAGGCCTAGTCTCTAAACCGGTCTGCCTAGGGGAGACTACAAGCCTGCTGCGAATAGTATAGTGGTCGTCGCCGGGCGCCTTCCATTCGTTTGGCTAAAGGTGATGCTGGGTTCTCTGGTACCGTAAAGGCGCCATGGGGTGAGAAGGTTTCCTACAAATTCATTGTCGACTGCTGCTGGCTATGTCGAGACGACCGACCTCAGGACGACGATGGCGACGGCAACATCAATAACTTCCTCCAAATTCCTGTCAAGCGCATCTGTTCTCCACTGAGGAGGCTATGCATTTGACCATCTAATGGTGCCCCAGCTGAAGGAGAAGGGCACGGCGATGCTGACACCATGCTGACGGCTCCAGAATCTGTTCGCGCCATTGAGCCTGTTGACAGCGAGTCACTTTCGCTTCCCACATCAAATGAGGGGAAAAAATAAAGGGGCAACCACCGAGTCTCGTTCAATTCCCTAGGGTATACCTCAGCTTATGTCTGCTACCTCTGGAGACCGATCGCATTTTCTGCTCCAAAGATTCCCCGACGCCACGGCCTCATAACAACTTGACAAGCCCCTCATGTTAGTTTTGTTGCACATGCTATTATGGTATCATCTATCATACCTACAACTTGCTCATGACTTGGATATCCTGCAACGATTCGCCGTATCATGTAGACTACTTACACTTTGTACGGAATGGCATCGTTGTTTCACTTGACTTGACAGTTGCAAATGATTATTGGCGAATTTCGAGCAGGATACCTACCTTGCAATTCGTGAGTACGTCTGCAGAGGAAAAGAGTGTTCTAAAATAACTCCCCAGTTGCAATTGTTTCCCCACCTCGTCTCAGTAGAACCCTCCCCATATTCTTGTTAACAGAAAACGGTTTAATGGGAACGGGTCTCGCACCGGGACCAGGTATACCCCCTCGCAAAGTGACCCAGCCGTTAGGCGTATGAATTTCAGACCTCAAAGAACGCAAATTACCTGGGTCTTTTCTTCGTCACAGAACCAACCCCCGATCAAGAGTCGCAGGAACATCTCGCGAATGATGGAACGGCTCGACCTACACAGCAAGTCATTCCCTGTTCCAAGGATTTCCTTCAAATGTGCGACGACCAGGTATGCATACCGAAGCACCAGTGATGATCGATGATCGACAGTTGGATATTCCCAGTGAAAAACGGACACCGCCATTTCAACCCAGGCGTCCGTATACTGGGATCTACCGAGTAGATTACCGAGTTTTATATACCCCAGCGATCAACGCCGGTTTGGGCTGTGCAGTGATGCGTATTGTAGTCGGGATGCGTCGGAAGAGATTGCTCTCTCCCCTTGTCTTTGTTGTAGCAACAACGCTGTGAACGGTTTTCCAAGTTGGGTCCCCTTCGTCGTGACTTTCCATCTTGGGTAGATTACCCAAGCGCTATAGAGTCACGGTATCTTGCACCCACGACGCTGGCCTTGAATATCCTCGGACCGTCGAACGAGTGTTCCTCCAACCTCTCTGGGGTGACAATGATAATAGTTTTTTTTGTGGTAAGAGTTGACAGCGTGGTCCGTTGTCATCCGGCGTTCTAGCGTTTAGTCGTACGGACGTGATTGGGAAGCAATCATGAGGCCTTGAGGCATCGTGCCATTCACTAACGCGTGTCAAAGTAAACGTAGATTATTGGTAACCGCATTGTTTGCTTATGTTTACCCTCAGTGGACCTGCATTTCGCTTATATTACTACCCTTGCTTCCCTCGTTCGTCTTTGTTCCTACGACTCAGGTAAGTGAGTTGCACTACATACTTTCATCATAGTATTCACTAGATGTCTACCAGGCGCTATGCGCGATAGGTTTGTTCTTAATACAGTCGTCTTTGTTCCTACGACTGAGGCGCTATGTGCGATAAAGTGTGCCCAGGGTTGACCAATGAATGGCTTTAGATAGGTGTTGAAATTCGTTCCAGTGAGGTAGGAGAGGCCGGTAAACGTTTTCTTGAAAAGACCATGAGCGGCTGCAACGATGTCATCACCTGGGACCCATTCTGCCTCATGGAAACACCGCGGATGGGAGGCGAAGCAGCTGTTCAGCTTCGATGGCTCGCATACCCGATCAACAGGTGAGAGGTCGCCAGACTGCTTCAAGAGCTCTTCCTGAAGGCGCGTGAAAGCTCTGTCTTTCTCTCCGTAGAGGACTGGAATAAAGACGCCAAAGATGCCGGTAAGGCAGTATGCCATATCTTCCACCAATTCGTCGTCGCCCGGTGAGCTACCCAGCGTATTTTCACCCGCATGTTGTTAGTGCCCGGCGTGAAATCAGTTAGGTACTTCACGTCGACACATGCCGCTTCTGAAAGTAGCTGTGCGACCTCGGGAATAGCCTTGTCGTTATCTGTGGCGAGGATCCCCTCCGGTCGAAAGGCCAAAAACATCTTCAGCATTGTGACAACAATGCGGCAAGGTCGCATTAACGCTGTACGTTTGGATTTTCTATCCCAGTTTTTCCTTGATCGTGACTGAGATCGCCTGGTTAGACTTTTAATAAATACCAGATCAGCATCGAGGATAGCGCAGAAGAAGAAGTCCTCGTGCACTTCTTGCCTTCAATCTCGTTCATCCAGAAGGAGCTTGACAAAAGTCGCGGTGTATTAGTACACTGTCAGGCTGGAATCAGTGAGCTCTTACATACATCTCGAAACACTTGGGTGATTTGACCAGTTGGCGTCAGGCCGTAGTGCGATATCGTCACAGCTTACCTTATGCCCTCCCGAAAGATAGACGCAGCTGCTGCTCTCAAGTTGATCAGGGCCGTGCGCCCGCACGCCGAGTGAGTGAACAGTCTCTCTGAGATAAACTCGAAGCCCACACGAGAAGTCCAGATGAGGGTTTCCTCCAGCAACTTGAGGTATTCCACGAAGCCGCGGCGTCGTATAGGATATCTGGCAGATCTAAGCCCGTTCGCCTGTTCTACATGGAGAGGGCGGTCGAAGAAGTAATGAGTGAGTGTTTATCTCCGCTGCCCTGTGCAAGGTTGATATCGATCATCTTAGATGGCGGTGGCACATTACCTCCAGGCGACATGTTTGCGAGACATCCTCTCACACCATCCGAGTCTATGCCAAACACACCATTCATAATGCCCAGCAGACACATACGATGCAAAGTGTGCAGGTGTGTGGCCTCCATATCCGGTACTCACGCATCCTCCATGTCCGGCTGATCTACGTTCCTGGATAGGCAAGAACTCGCGACTCGTGAACATATGCTTGACCACGGCCAGCTCGGTCCACCGACCTCTGCCCTCCCATCACTGACACCCGCCGCCTCATGCCGTCCTTCAAATGACCATATGAGTCAGTTGACCACTACCTCCCGATGCCAGTCAGCAAGCTTAAACGTCACCATATCCCGCCGACCATCCACAAGCCAGCTCCACTCACGCATGAATTCCTCATGAGACGGGGTCGTCGAGGGCCGCCCAGCCATCCTCGCCGCACTCGGCGGTCGCGGGCTCCTCGAGTCTCTCTCGATGTCAGCGCTCGAAACGGAGGACGACGCAGAGGACAACACGGAGGGCTCTGAGACTGATAGATCAGCTCCTAATGGGGCCAGCACCGTCCCTAATCCGCCCTCGCGCCGTCCGTCAGGGGGAGACGGGAAGCATTTTCGTCCGTCCCCACTCTCAATGGATGGAATCAGGCGCGATCTCTCAGATGCACTCGACGCAGCTACTGCCCCAGCCCCACAGCCCCTCGAAGCATCGCGCACTGCGGCGCCGCCCCCAGAAGCGACCGTCACGAAACCCTCCCCAGCCGTACCTCCCAAACAGCCACCCCCGGGTACACAATACACGAGCCCAGGAGACCTCGCAGCACAGCTATCCTCGAACTCAAAACTAGCCGCATCACGAGCTGCACAAAGACTCGCCATGACCGGCCTGAATGGCGCGAACAGCTCAAAGGCGGCCCAAAGTCCCCCTATATTGACGAACCCCAAATATTCAGGGTATTTCGTGGAGCCTGTGCGTGGCGTTCGTTCTTTAGCGCTGACAGTGATGCTGCCTTTTTATCTCGTCCGCGAATCATCATCATCTACAAATAGATGGGGTGGATGGAACCAATGCTTGCAGGGGGAGAACTAGCAGGTAAAATCGCATGCCCAAAACAAGAAATGCGGCGTCAAGATTGGGAACTACGATCGGACTGGGGTATGCTGTGGATGCAAGGAGTGAGTTACGCCTGTCAGTAAAGCTATCAAACTTGCTCATCCCAGGTTCGCATTGACGGATTGACGGATTGACGGATTTTGGGGTTCTTTTTCACAGGGCTTTTGCATACATCGATCCAAAGTCGATGAAATCGTCGTTTAGGCACG
>KN819472.1:3197-26166 GCA_000827475.1 Paxillus involutus ATCC 200175
CGCCATCATGAACACTATCTAACAACAGAATTCGCCAGAGCTTCCAAGAAATTTGGTGGTTTTATAACTGGCTTAGACGTGCAATACGCTCCTTCTACGCTCGTAAATGTCAAGCATCAGGGATGCGCTAGCAATCTCGTCATCGGGCAACGCATGCTCCCACAAATCTTCGTCCGTGCTGCCGATGCTCTTCCAGTGCAAATACAAGACATGCTACCCGCCGACGTCCGATTCAAAGTACTCGTGTTTACGGGGATCCTAACCGACACACAGATCGCAAATGTAAACTCACTTGCGGCGCAGTTGAGAAAGCCGTCGAGCTTCCTTCAGAAGTATGCCGCGCATGGTGACGTTTCGTCCGTCTTCGACATTATCACTATCGTCGCGGGTAGAAAGGAGGAGGCGAGTTTTCTAGACGTACCTCTCCTGTTCCGTCCGCATTGGTCCAAGTAAGTGCTGAAATTCAGGTTTTATGATACTGACTGACCTGTCGACTTTTATCAGGGTGCTTCTTGATGACGCCGATGTTATGCGCAGAGGGGGCGGGCATGGGTACGAGACATTTGGAATCGATCCAGCAGCAATAACCTTTGTGGTTGTTCGACCTGACGGATATGTGGGGATGGTTGCTCCATCGACTGCACTTGACGATGTCGACAGATATTTTTCTTCTTTCCTGATTCCCCGTGGCCTTTGAATGCTCTTCCTAGATCTACTATGATGCAGGAATTGCACGCCAGGTGTACATCGTGCTCACCGGTGGTAATGACTTACAATTATTGATTGGACTTTCGTATATAGATTTTTGTCAAGGGCATGGCTTTTGTAGTTATCTGCGCCTACGGACCCCGTCTCACCATATCTCGGACACCTTGTTCCTTTGCTGTTCTTCCCACTTGCGCTAGCCAGGAGAACCACACTCTTCAAAGCTTCATATCTCGTATTCGTCCCACTCAGGAGCTAGTATATAGATGTCACCTGATATTGATTTGGTCTATCCTAATTATTATATCATTCCATGCGGTACATCTTTCGTCGTCCCATAACCATATCATCCGAATTTGTTTGTGCTCAAGACACAATCCGCAAATGACACGGTACTATGAGCATCGCGCCATGTCGAAGTCAGTGGCAGAATGTACTGGCGGCACCGGATCTGATCTTGATCTCGACAAGAGCGGGGGTACGATGGAGGGGTGAGAATCAGACAGGCCTACCGGCACGGAGATTTGGGGGAATAGGGTTAGTCACGGATAGGACATATTGATCATCAACAATGAACATGGGTAGATACTTAGTGAGAAGTGGGATACAGGAGCGCCCTATATGCACTATTGATAGTGCGGAATTTACCTGCCTTGAATCTCGAGAGCGTGAAGCACTGCACGACAGCAGGGGATCTCTAATCACCTCTGCTACACTACGGCCGTCTGCAGCCGCGCCTTGTGCATGTGTATGAACCTGCATGTGGATAAAACACGGGGACAAAGTGAGATCAGAACGGATGCGCTTACCTCCGCCTCAAATCGCCCCTCCTAGTCCCACTCCTTGCGTCCGGTAACCAATGATCTACTCGCGGTGGCTAACAAACGTGTCAACTGTGCCGTTACTGCATAATTGGAAACAGTACTTGATAACAGTCAACAAGCGGTAACATCGGCGTCTAGAACAACTTGCGGCTTCCACGGAGTTTTTGCGGTCTGAGGAGCGGCGACAGGCGCTAACTCACTTAGATGAGAGATCTGACGGATATCACCGAAGTGCCTACTCCTAGGAAGACGTGGACACCGCTGAGGTGTCGTGCTTGGCTATCAATTCAGTCGATTCCCAGGTCACTCGCCGTACACTCCCTACTCCCGGCTGTGGACCGCTACCGCCGACCACGTCACAAAAGACTCCAAAACCTCTAACAATGGCAGCAGGATACGAAGACGCTACCGGGGCGATATGATACCTCCTCGTGGAAACACGAGTTGTTACTTGCAGTGACAAGACGTCAGGAAATGGGGTGTGCAGGATGGCGAGTAAGAAGAGACGTCGATGGAGCAGGGTCTAAGTACGGTCGTGTTGTCACAAGAGATGGGGAAAAGATCCTAAGTGGTGGCGATGGTAACAGAATGACGGTGTGAGATCATTATAGACGTACGAGCTCATTGAGGGATGGGGAAGTCACAGACGGTATCTTGTCTATTGATATGTCACTGGATGATCAATTCGCAGCGAATGGTGACAAGAGCGGCAAAATCTGCGATTGGGAGACAAAGGGAGGGGGGAGAGGTGATACGTTACATTGCGAAAAATCGACACTGACAGTAGGGTATGTACACACAGTCTGCTTCTCCAAACGGGGAGAAGCTCGCTTGCGGTGTTAACCTTCAAAAAGGCAGAGATGACGGTGGAGACTATACCATCCAAGTGTACGGCGTCGAGAGTGGCGAACTCGGTCCAATAAAAGGTCATGAAGGTATGTGATGAACCAGCTGTGTTGAAGTTTTAAAACTCCGAACCCACTTGAACCTTACACTGACTGGATGACAGCCTTGGAACTCCCTTTCGCTCTGCCACGATGATGCGCTTGCAAGTTTTCTACCGTCGGAAACTTGCAACCGGATCATGGGATAACACCGTTCATTCTGGGATGCACACTTTGCTAACCTCATCGCACACTCACTATAGCATGCAGACGTCGGTCTATGGGCAGTCACCTTGACCCTCTGGCAAGTTCACTGGAGGGCACGACTAAAAGGTATCGATATGGTGTGTCCCATGGTGGGATGATAGTCAAAAACAGGTGATTACTACGTTCACGTATCTTCTAACAGTATTCCTTACCTTGTGTTCGATCCACTAGGCGCATGAATCTTTCCTAGATCGGATCATCGGATGACCGTTGGGACGACATGGATTGCAGCGAGCAGTGTGTTGATTGTTTGTGCTTCGGACCACGTGAAAATCGCGAGAGATTTCGTCCGTGGAAGCGTGCGGTGATCGAGGCTGCGGCGCTGAGGAACGTGGGGGAGGCTACTTTGATACGGTCTGCCTGGCGAACCGGTGATGCGGTGGACGTACGGTATTCTGCGCTTTTGGGGCCTTACTTTTCCGACGTTTTGAAGCATTTTTCTTATTCTTTCCCATGATGCTGACAATGCGACACATGAGCCCCGAGGAGACTCGGATACCCGGCTGGATGGCATCGTTCCTCTTTCGTATTGCAGTTGCAAGAGCAGGTTGAGCAACTGCGCCGACAACTTCACGCATTGGTTGCTGGGAAGCGGAAGGCGGAAGCGGAGAGGAATTGCTGGAGGAGGAGGTAGGTTACAAGTCTCATGTACCACAGGATTCCCATATGCACATAGGTACGGACCATCAACGATGCAATGTACACGCTTGAGCTTCTCGGGAATGACCAGCTGGATGCGGCCGTTCCTCCACCTGTCGCCAAGAGCAGGTTGACCAGCTCCACCAACAATTTGTCGATTTGGTTGCTGCGACGCGGAGGGCGGACTCGCTGAGGGATCTCCGGGAGATGGAGATTAAACTACAGGACCCTTGGGCATACACTGGTACGGACCATCCTCTCCGCTGTCCAGTGCACACAAGCACCCACTAATAATGCTATTTCTTTGTTTGATCAGGCTCGCCAGTTACAGGGACAGGTACATTATCGTTCAGAGCTTTCAGGCTCTACGTTCAATGCCAGACCACCCACTTCCACTGCTTCGCAAGCTGGTCCCTCCTCAAGCGACAGCCCGCAAGAAGTTCGTGGCACCTAACTCGGACTTGGTTGGGGCCGATGACTAGGCGAAGGCTGACAAACAAACAGGCCGACGAAAGCGGCGCAGGAATTGCGTGTGAGGACTCCATGTTGTGTTACTACTCTGACTCCATAGCTTCCATGTCCGCTTGCTTGTTAGTTGCTTTCGCTGGGAGGAATTCCATTCGCCACTCTTTAGTCCCACTGAGGAATAGATATCACCGGACAATATCCATCAGTTCGTGTTGATACCAAACTATTTGATTCAATACCATACATATTCTGCCTTAGCAGGAGTCACCTGGACCAGTGAACGAATGTGCCCGGCGCATTGAGGGTGATGATGCAATGTGAAATCAACAAAAGGAGTGGTCACAATGGCGTCTGGAGCAACTTGCACATACTTATGTCCGGGGGCACTAACTTTAAGTTATATTCCTGGCCCTAAGGGACAGGCTTGCATTTCATTAATTCGTGGGAATGCAAAAAAGGCGACGCCGTGGGAAAAATAAAATAGGGGTACAGATCGAACTTCGACGAACCTTCGATGATGAGTTACCGCCTTCTCTATGGCATTGATGGGGACTCCTCTGGTGCTGGACGTGCATGGACGTGCATTGGACGTTTTGGACAACCACGCTGATGACAATGACTTATCTGCGGGCGTTATTTCACGTGGTCATTTGGATCAGTCGTTCAATTTGGATGTTGGCTGTGTGGCCGTTGACTTGCCTGTTGTTCGTCTTTGGCCTGTGGGCGATTACATCGTGGTACGATTTAACAGTCTCCCTCATTTGGTTCGATGTTATACACAACTAACGAAGAGTGACATTTCTGTGATAGCCTCATCACATAATATTCACGTCTCTGTATGATGGCGTAATCTTTCCATGATGGAGGCGCTTTCTGCACACGTTTGTGGTGCTTCCTGTCCCCCTTTGCTGTTTGTTTTCAGAGCTTGTTTACGCCCTCGAGCAGATCGCGCAGAGGTGTACGAGTTGCTTTGCCATGACGAGCCCTGTGTGATGACACTGAAAGGTGTCCGCCTGCCACCTGCATTGTTATGTGATCAGTACAGATTGGTGGCCATTCACAGTGACGGATCAACACCTGCCTCTGATATTGTGGTTAACGTTCCTCTCGCTTCTTTGACCTCCCTTTCTTTAGAGGACTCTGAGTTCACCGTCATGGCAGAGGCTCATCGTATTGCGTGTGGCAGTGAGTTGAGAAGGGAAACTCTCAAACGTGAAATGGAACTGCACCGTTGTGGTGATTATTGTCGTTCTCGGTTTCGTTTCACATGTGTTAACGTGAAGCAGGGTAGGGCATCCAACCTTATGCCTTCTTCATCTTGTCCTTCATCTGATACGTTGTCTGGGAGATCTCCTGCTCGATTCAACTTTCCTTTCATTCCAGACAAACAGTTCATGTACAATGTCATTCGCAAATGGCAACAACATATGCATCCTAACAGCCAAGGCCGTCGACCTTGTGCTGTTTGTGCTCAGCGATTCAACCTTCATGAGCTGCAAACTGCCCATGCAAATGATTTTGACTTACGACTGTTGCGTAATGACTTGATTCTGAGGGACGTGTTGCCTTTGACTTACAATCTCGACGTCTACGACGGAGCTATTTTGTACCCCAAAGTGTTGCACGACAGGAATGCTCGTGGTACAATGGATGTTTGTGCTTCTTGCCATAGTGCACTTCATGTGGAAAAACAACCTGTGGACGCTATTGCTAACTTTCAGTATTACGCGTATGATGAGTTGCCCACATCCGTCTGTCAGGCTTTCGCTTCTGTGTCTCTCTTCGACGTAATGTTGGTTGCACGTGCGTGAGCCACCAGAGTTAGCTATCTATTCAGTCAGCGGGACAACGTCAGACGGATGACAGAACTAGTCAGGGATATGTTCGAGGAAATGTCGCCATCCTGCCTCAGGATTCTCTTTGATTGCGAGAAGTTATCCTGCCGGATTGCACCGAAGTTCGCGCAGCTATGTGCGCATTGTTTATTGGCTCGCAGACAGCAGTATCTCGCCATAACATTGAAAAGTTGGGTCCCGTTATGGTAAACAAATCCATTGTGCGAACATTATCGCATTTTCTCGTTGAACGTAATGTGTGGTATATCGGACAAGTAACAGTAGCTGAGTCGAACATCAATGATTTATACGAAGGGAACACTGACAGTGCAATACCTCAGGCCATCGAGGTATGTTTCTTGAGAGATTTGGAAGATGCATCTGGAGGTTCGAGCTACAGTGAGCGCAGTGACAATGAGGAGTTGCCGCAACCGAATGATGTCAATACGGTTTTATTGGAATCTGTTGGATATACAGAAGCAGATCATTCGCCGGCTAACTTCCGTTTGATGAAGGCTACTGCGCTGGCTCACTGTCTAGATGGAAAGCGGTTCCTTCAAGCCAGAAGCGGCAGTAACCTTGTGAATGACGAAAACCCCGCACTTTTAGCTTGGGTATTTCCGCAACTCAACCCATTTGGGATTGGAGGATTCAACAATCCCAACTGCAGTATGGAACTTAGGTTGTCTTTCGTGCGTCAGTTACGCAACTTGCTCATGCAAGATAACTCACCCTTTGCCCGTGATCCGAATTTCGCGTATGTCTGCTGGAACATTTTACAGAAACGTGAGTTGAACCGTGCTTTATCTTTTCGAGTGCCTGTGCAAGAAAGAGTCGAGTTGGGAAAAACTTTGTATGAGGTGGTGCCTGCACTCACTGAATTGGTGAGAATGTGGGAGAGTGACCCGTGGAGTAAACCAAGAACGGACTTACAGAGACGAGCGCTGAGTACCTTGAATCGTTTGCAGATAATTTCGAAACATGTTCGCGGATCATCAGGATACAAACAATGGAGACGGAACGAGATCAGGGGACTTATCAGAAAGTTTGGGACTCCCATGTTGTTCATAACCATCAATCCATCTGATATCTGCAATCCGTTGGTCGGACTGATAGAGAGTATCGAAATAGCTGAATGGCAGTTGATGCGTGCTTTTGACAGAGCTGTTTTTGTCACCCGAAATCCGGCTGCTGCTGCAGTGTTCTTCGACGAAATCATAACCGGTTTTCTTCAGACCATCGTGAAAGCAGGAAAACCATTCCCGGGAGTTTTTGGTATTTGTGAGGCGTATTATGGAATGGTGGAGGCTCAAGGGAAAGGGACGTTACACGGACATTTCATGCTGTGGTTGAAAGGTAATCCTAATCCACAGATGCTGCGTGACCGTATGCGGGATGATGCGAACTACAAAAAGGCTGTAATTGATTGGCTAGAAGCAAACATCAAATGCGAATTACCAGGACAAGGACGAGTTCTTGGGGCAAGCCAGACAGATGATTTTACAAGACCTAGAGTCGCTGCAGACAAAGTAGATCCTCGGGTTGACGAACAACCTCAAATTAGTGATATGACTGAACAGGAGTTCAAAATCGAATTTCAACGGTTTGTGAGACGGTTGGCAGAAATATGTAACTGGCACGAACATACCGACACCTGTTGGAAGCATTTACGTCCTGAGAACCGAAGAATGATGTGAATTGTTGTATGCGTATTGACAGATCCACTTGAGCTTTGACGGAAATAGATCCGACCACTCTTTCGGTTTTGCTGCGGAGACTGCATCCTAGGATAAACAATTACCATGAGCTTGTCATTTTCCTTGTCCAGTGCAACATGGACATCAAATACATTGGGTCGGGACCTGCGGCTAAGGCATTGGTTTTCTATGTGACTGACTACATAATGAAAAGCAGTCTGAGTGTGCATGTGGGACTAGATGCTATCAAGTATGCGTTAAGGGGCTGTCAATATGTGTCTACTGATGACGACCCACTGGCGAAAGAGAAGGCTTTGTTTGTTAAATCGGTGAACACTTTAATGGCTTGACAAGAAATGTCCCACCAGCAGGTAATGAGCTACCTCGTTGGAGGTGGTGATCACTACAAGAGCCATGCATTCGCTTTCCTGAACTGGGATAGACTGTCTGCAGTTGTAAATCGAATGGAGACGCAGCAAGAGGATGTACGTCTACAAGACGTGACTGTGGTGGTGGATAAGGACGAAATGAAAACGGGGACAATATATTGGATTACTGGTTTAGGTCATCTGATCCTGCTTTTGATGAGCTTTGTCTTTGGCGTTATGTAGAGCTTGCTGAAAAGATATCGCTCGCAAGAGATAATTGACGAGTAGAGGATGGAGAGGAACATCAATGAAACCAACAAGAAGAAGGAACGGTGAATGCCCGTAGAGGACGCAAAGTGAGAGAGCGTGGCCGCCTCCATGAAGAACATCCTCAGCACAATTCCCATACCATAAGATTGCGTGTGGAACCTTACATGGTTGTCTTGTCTGGAAGGAATTTTCCAAAGGTGAGCGTTGATGACCATCGAGACAAGGAATGGTGTTGTGCGATGCTGATGTTATTTAAGCCCTGGCGATCCTTAGACGATATCTGCGCTGATGGTGAAAGTTGGTTGGACGCCTTTGAACGTTGTCACTTTTCTGACAAATGCATTTCCGTGATGGCAAACATGAAGGTTGAAAACGAGTGTGAGGACGCTAGAAGAGAGATCAGAGATGCGTCGGTAGGGAGTATAGAGACAATCAGGCAGACAGTCGAGGCACAGGACGGTGACTTGAACAGCTTAGAGGTGTCATTGATAAACGAGAGTGAGGAAAATCCTGAACCGGAATTTCTGTTGGAGAATGGAGTGGGCCCTGCGTTGAATGAAAATGCCAGAGATGTTGTGGAAGCACTGGAGCGTGTACATTTAATGCAGTACAATTTGTTGGAATGGGCAGGAGTTGAAGAGCAAGGCAGATGCAACCTTATGAATGAAGACGATCCTGATGTTCTCCAAAAGCATGGTGAGCTCATGAAAAAGTTGAAGAAAAGAAAAAGACCGGATCCCTTACCAAATGTAAGTTCACCGGAGATGTCTCCATCAAAACGACGGAGAGTAGAAGAGACAGAACAAAGTGTGCTTATGTCCATAGATTCTCTACCTCTCGATGACAGATTGTATCTGAACGCTTCAGGTGGTCATGAAGGCCCAGCGTGCTCTTCTGAGTTTGTGCTTCGCGAAATTATAATGGATGCTGGGATTGATAAAAATGAGGACCAGGAACGCGCATTCAGAATCGTAGGGGAACATTTTGTGACCGGAGATCAAGATCAGCTACTGTTACACATATCAGGGATCAGAGGATCAGGTAAAAGTCATGTTATAAACGCAATACGCACCTTGTTTGAGAAAATGGACAGAGCCGATAAATTACAGGTTACGGCACCAACAGGTTGCGCGGTGTCTTCTTCTGTGGTAGAGATGTGGAATATGCTCCTAGAAATACGGAAAAGCAAACCAACAAAAATCTCTCAAACACAGTTCACGGTCAGCGTTTCGTATGCGAGGGTATTCTCAGTTTTGAAAGGCTGGTAACGTGTTGTTTGTGGCAAGGGGGATTTGGGTTTCTGCCTATCTCTATTGTTGAGTCTAAACCTTTGGTGATTGATGGGATAGTACTTGGGTGACTAAGCTGACAGGAAAATGTGTTCCTTAGACTGTCAAGGCTTACTGGCTTACTCCCTTAACTGGCTTAGCAATTGCTCAACTGCTGATTCCTTTAGCGCTAACGTAGGCTTACTCGGATATCACGTACAGCTAGCCTCTTTGCTCTGCAGTGCTTAGGACTGATAAGACTTATGCGTAACCTTGCTTCTGATGTCTATACTGAAGAAATAAAAGGGTAGTCTCTCTTTAGAGTCCCTGACTTATCACTCAGTAGTCTTGCTTAGGAGGAACTTTCATATAGGAATCACTCAGTGGACTTACAGAGGGGTTCTAACTTGGGTTCTTATTCCATTTTAGGCCGGAAAAAGTCAGCCTTTATATACTATTTGAAGGTGGCTATGCCTTCCTATTTAGGATGCCTAAGGCTGTGCGATTCTTACCAAATATGTACTAGATTAGGTAGGAATGAGTCGGAATGAGTCATGTACAGCCTAGAACAGCCTTGCACAGCCTGGCACAGCTGTGCATAGCATTAGTTCACTGCCTTGCATAGCATTAAGAAGAAACTAGACTAAGGAAACTGTATCTTAGATCTGATAAGCTAATAGGTAGTTGTTTATAGAGATTATTACACGGGTAAGCGAGTTTATGCTATAAATATTGATCCTGTGCTCCAAAAATCTCAAGAAAAATATGGGAATGATCACCTATGCGGCCTCTTGCTGTCTGTATAGGTCCTGAGTGTGATAAACTCCTTGTTGACCATATATTAGCAATTCTTTACTGCACAGCCTAAGCGTTGAAGCTTGTTTGATTTGGCAATGTGGTGTGTATTATGTAGATTCATACTGATGGTGTGTAGGGTAGTGTAGTGTATGGGTATGTACACACCTGACTTATGCATGGACCTGTTGCATGCATGTCAGCGGCCATTCTGATTTACGGTCATACCATTCACGCTCTCACGTTCTTGCCTAAAGGAAGGGGGCAGGTGAATCAAACGGATTTGGAAGACATCTGGAAGAACGTCGCTTACCTGATCATAGATGAAATTTCTTTAGTATCCGCAAGATAGTTGAGTGATGTTTCGCAACGATTGTGTCTCGCAAAATCAGCTGACCACGAGGCAGCAACCAAACCCTTCGGCGGATAAATGTGGTGATGACTGGGGACTTCAGGCAATTAAAACCGGTCAAAGATCAGGCGTTGTTCAGTTATCAATTGGTAGGTCGATTGCAACCCAACATTGTCGATACGGTGACGGGCCAGTCAGCGTTACATGGAGCTTATCTGTGGCGACAAGTCAACAAAGTGGTTGAACTGAAGCAAAATTGGCGTGCTTGCACGGACCCTGCGTTCGTCGCGCAACTTGGACGTGTAAGACTTGGAAATGCATGGGATGGCAGCCAGAAAAACAAAGGAGAACGAAATGATGACATTGACTATAGTGAAAGTGATTATGTCATCTTGAACAAACAGAGGATTCAATATCTGGCTGTCCACTCACCTTCAGAAGTTGCAGAGTTCCAATCCGCTCCGGTATTGGTGGCAGAGAAATCTGTACGAGATGCCATCAACTTAAAAAAAGCCTGTGCGTATGCGAAAGCGAAGGGAACTGAAATACATGCATACCTATCACGGGACTTTTTCAAGAAAGTGAACCTGCCAGAGAATGTTCAAGTGCACTTATGGAGCCTCAACAGTAATAGGACGGAGGATTCTTTGGGAAGTTTGCCTTTGTTTCCGGGTATGCCGGTGATTGTCACTGAAAATTTGGCGCTGTCAAATGGCGTCGTTAATGGGGCGGAAGGAAAAGTGCACAGCATCAAATATACAGAGGACGCACGGGGATGTCGCTTTGCAACCTGTGCGTATGTTGCAGTGCATGGGTCGTGCATGAGAGCCGTCGATGAACATGAGGATCTGGTTCCAATCTTACCTGCTTCGTGTACTTTCAAGTACGAAGATCCACAGGGAGCGAAGTACTCCATATCCCGCTCTCAGTTGCCTCTATTGCCCACATTTGCTTTCACCGACTATAAAGTACAGGGCCAATCACTTGAGCCAGTTGTTGTCGACCTGGCGAGCTGTCGAAGCCTGCAAAGCATGTATGTGATGCTTTCTTGGGTGAAAAGTTTGGACTCGTTGGCCATTTTACGCTGGTTTCCGCCCTGAAAAATATTCCAGCGACTTCCGCAGGATTTCAGAGATGAATTTACTCGTCTTCAAGCGTTGGACTTGCAGACCTGAGAACAGTATAACATTAATCATAGTCAAATCGAGTACATCTAGGAGCAATAATTGATATAGCACGTCCTGTAGATTGATGCACAGATATCGCAGTTAGGCAAGAATCAATCTGTTTATAAATTGTCTTACCTTGGAGTGACCGGCGAGAACAGGCCAACGGGACGCCAACAAGAGAAAGACGAGCATGATGAAGTGAAACGGCCGAGCTGTACTGCTGTTGGACGACCATGTATCAGAACTGCATCTTCAGCATGAACTATTGAATTTCTCACTCTGATTTCAACTCAAATACTGATATTCGCATTCCGCTACTGAATTTCAAAACCCGGAAGCAAATGGCACCGCCCGAAAGAGGTGCCGTTGACTCTACCCGTGACCCATCGTTGGCCAAGCTTTGAGAACCAGACAGCCTGGCAAACTGGTGATGTTTGGACGTCAACACTTCTTTCAACCAAGAAACATTGTGAAATGGGCTGTTGTTGACTACATTATCACTTCATCGATAAAAACACGACCAACGAATGAACACTTCGTCACGATGGTCGGATAGCATGGCGGGAAACTAGGTATATTCACAGTGCTTAGATCTATCTGATTCTAAGGCCTCGTCTCTTCAACAGTCACTATCCCTTTCCTAAGGGTGAATCTGTTCTAAATTTGCGAAATCGCTTTGTGCTCTGGAAGTACATTGGCTCGTATAACTTCTACTCATTCTACCTCGATGCCCTCATCCTTCTGGTGAAGAAATGTTCCCATACGATGAATGCGCTCCCTTGAGGCTACTAAAGGGACATAACGGTTCGAACGAACCGTCGCATGGGTTACCTCCTAGACACCACACTACAGCCCTCCTATCCTCAAAACATCTTTGAAGTGGTATGTGCGAAGGCAACAGGATTGTCCGAATGTTGGTGCGCATCCTGATAAACAGACAGCCACTGTCAAACGTCGAACGTACTGCGTGAGGACATTCAAAGGAGCCTCGACAGGTGTGGTCTACATCTCTGCCTTCCTCTGCTGCCCACTGTTGTGGCGAATAGCGCAGATCGTAACCTCGTTGGAGATATTTTTCGAAGCATGCTGCCATAGGAGATGTAGGGAGGTTGGAGATAAACTGCATGGGATTGATGAGGCTGCGTCTACGGCTCATCAACACGGGGTAAGCACTGAAAAACCCTTCCGCGGTCGCGTAATTCATCACGGCTGTTAGATGAAACTTGAATATCGGAGAGAGCACTGAAACGGTGGTCGACTCTACGATGTCAATGGTGCGGTCTCCGTTTGTCAGCATGATGACGCTGGCGATGTCATTGCTTGCATGGTAATGACAGCATCTCTGTGTCATGTCCTTGACGGGAATGTACCCCAACCCCCGAAGCCTTTTCATGACACAGAAGACCCGACGCCGAGGGACGTAAAGGTCCATGTCGTTTGGGAGCCATCCGCGCGAAGGATCGAAGAGGTAGAGCGCCAAGGAGCCCGAGATGACTGCGTGATGGGCGAAGATTATTTCGAGAAACATATTGACCTCGAGTGAGAACATAGCGATGACTTGACGAAAACGAGAGCTGATTGCCTTGTGCATAATGATGTAGTTTGCACAAGACATTCCAGCGTAAGTGACCATGTCAGCGATAGACATTTGGCTAATCACCCGCTTTACCAGCTCAACGGGCAGACAATGAACGAGTTGTCCATTCAGATAATTCAATATGTCGATCTACGAAGGGCAGCTCGTCAACAACTGATGTACGTTATAGGAAGATATTGCCTACCTCCCATTGCATGACGGCCTGCAAGCCCGAGACAGTACGGGCAGACATGAGGTTTTTGATGTCTTACAAGTTAATTGGTTGTTTTAAAACGGGTTTTTGAGTACGTCACCGACTTTCTGTTGTGACACAGTCGTCTGACTGATTTTTGAAACCTAGGTCGCCAAGTTTTCGGGTTTGGAAAAAGGTCCTTCATCACGAGACGTATGCGTGCCCCTCCAATCTCGGTCAAATCACATGACTGTGGCGTCCAGTTGCATATGAAAATGTGCTGCGAAGATTAGTGGTCAACGATAACCCTCGGCATGTCTTTCATCACAGGTCAGTGCTTGAAGACATGGATGAATATCTAGCGCAGCTCACAAAAATTAATCAGATTCTGCTGGTCTGTTGGTCAAAGACGATTGGCCTGCTGAACTGATCGCTAACTTAGACTATATTGTGGACGAGGATTTGGAGAGTTGGCAAATTGTCCCGAACAAATACGAAGACATCTGCGACTGGGAAGTAGTCATACCAAAACCAGCCTTCGCAGACCACACTCAAGCGCACCTGTTGATATATAAACAGCCTCTGGATCACTCGTCAGACACCTTGTTGCCAGTCACAGTCAGACTACAGGGTTTTTTGGGAAAGAACGATCTTACCGTATTCGGCACATGGGACCGGTATGCGTTCTAGATTCGAGCAGAACTTTGGCTAATGTGACGTAGGACACCGAACGGTGCAGTAAGCGCCATACAGCATCTCACACTCTGGCCTCGTGGGCACAGAGCCATTTGGGAGGCTTCCTTGCTAGCCATCCGAAATATACGAAAACTTGTTCATCTGTCCGTAGGTGGTGTAGAACAAGATGGTCTCTTGAACGTGGATCAACCAATATATATGCAATGGCGTGTATTTTCGAAAGTAGGTGTATTTAAGACTCTATGTTTAGTCCATGCCAAACAGCGTTCGTCCAGATGACTCCGTCCAGTACCGGTCATCCTAGTGCTCTTTTACCCTGCAACGACCCTTCTAAACTCGCGAACATCTGTGAACCAATGTGGCATATCACCGAAAAACTTCAGGTTGGCCGATTCGGCGGAGGCGAAATGCCGACCGCGTGCTCGCCCACTGCATTAAGTGCCAGCGACTTTGTGGACATTGCGTTCACATTCAATATTTTTTTTATGAAAACGCGGCGGGGCAGACAAGTAGTGAGAGTGCATCTGAACTTAGAACACGTTTTACAGCTAATGCCTTTGAGGCATGCCGATGCAGCAAGTGGTCTGTTCGCATCACATTCTCCCACTAAAATGATTCACAGTTTGTTGCTCCCTCCGCGACTCCCCAACAGACTCTCCTATCTCTAGGACGCGCGGCTATGACGTTCCAAGACACGGCGGAGATTTGAGGACAGATTATTTTCCCTAAGCTGACTTGACTGATTGCCTGCCCCAATTTCAACTTTCTTATTTCGAGTGTCTTACAAAAATGATTTCAGTTTTCCGTTTGCAAATTCCTTTCCCCCTCGGAACAGCTAGCAAGCGTAAATCTCAAACTCGTCGACCAACATACATTGAGTTATCATTCCAATGCCTCAGAAAACCTCGAAACATAAAGCTGAAGAGACGCCGATCACAGCTGCAGAATCACCGCCAGAACGAAAGAAAAAGAGGTATTTGTTTGCGCACCAGTGAGCGATCACAGACTGGCTAATGACAAGTACAGGTTGTCAGAAGATAGTGGAAGCACTCTGTCGGAGGTGGACGTCCATGACGATGACATAGACGCCAAACCAATGGGACAGCCTTCGCACAGCGACAGAGAAGAAAGCCCGGCTTGTATTCTCGCTTCTGAAAAGGGAAAGGCGGTGGCACACAGACATATTTCTGCCACCGGTTATGAAGAGGACACCTTCATGGTACCCGTTTACGCGGATGTTCTCAAGGTTTATACTCCTGACGTAGTGCGGTGATTGAGTCCCCTCACGAGCCACAATTGCTTTCTGACAATGTGTAGGCATTTTCTGACATTCGCAAACCACTGCTCTGTCGTCAACAACACCTTCGCCATTGAAAATGTTCCTCTAGACTGTACATGGGGAACCCGAAGAGCACTTTCGTCCCGAATGGCTTACCTTTGTGCGCCTGACATGAATACTCCAGTCACAGTGTGGGTATTGGGCAGTTTAGTAGAAAGTGCTTTCAACAATCAGGACGGACCACTCGGAAGTGTGGGAGTCGCCGTTCAACCGTTGACGCAAGGGACTGCTAATGAAGTGAAAAGTCGCCTCGGAAGATTGCAGGGCCCGCCAGCTGTTTTACAAGGAGATTGGGACGACGTCAAAGCGACTTGCTTCCAAAGCTCTTATAAAGACCAGGGCAGAGTGTTAGTAAGTAAACTGCTCATTCTTGAACTGGTATTTAACTTCGGTTTACAGCACACTCCATTCACTGCAGTGTTCAACGCAAAAGGAAATTCACGGACGACAAGTCTCAGATGCACGCTCGCCCTGCCAGTTCCTTGAAAATTGGAGATATTATTCTCGTAGAAGCTTGGATCCGCAGGTATCCTTCTGCAAAAGAGACCAGAGATCAGATGGATAAAGGATGGAAGACGTGGAAAGTTAAGCTCAAGTTAAAAGCAGTGTCCATTGTGCACGAAAAACCGCAGCTGACAGAGTCAAATGCCTGAGAGCGTGAAACTATCGAAATCTGACTCTATGTCTGTGGTACTTGCCTAAACAAAATTGCTGTTGTCTCACTTACTCTGACCTCTCAATGTAAACATCGTCGCTGACATAGGAACGTCAATGGCTACACAACTGCAAGTGGATCAGATCGACAGGGACGTTCATCTACGTACGCTGGTGAGATTTCACCTTAACTGTATAGCTCGCATTTATGACCTGCCTCAACAGCGCTATCCTAAAACTGTCCAAGGACTACTGTTCCCTCCCTCTTGTACAAAACCAATAGGAGTGAACATTCCAGTGTGCAGGACTTACTGTGATGCGGACGGTTATTCGACATTAATGCCAGAACTATTTCTCGACCCGGAAGATTTACGAGTGGAAGATCCTGACTCGGACGACTCGTCATTGGAATCTATGACTCCCAAACTCACTCAGAACGTCTCCCGCTCCCAAACCGAATTCTTGAAAGCTACTGTGTTATCGAAACTGTGCATGCCACAAAATGTTCATATACTGCTTCGTAACCCCCTTGTATTCTTTCATATCGACAACGACGCTGCTATGCGTTACCAATTTCCTCCCAACAATCTCATACGCTCCCTTGAAGAGCAATTCTGTGGAGAATGTTCTCATCCACATGGATTGTGAGGCGGCGTGCTCGCTATCCAACTGTCATCAGTTCGCGAGAACATGATTACACCCCTATCCATCGAGGACTTTTCTTTGGTGTCGTTGGTAATTTCCTTGTGAGTGACAAGTGCCTGACATCTCACGAGGATCATGACCAATTCGCTATTTTGTCAGAGCCCAGCATCACATGAATCTTTTCGAAATTTAATTTGTTGCATTTGAGACCTAGGGATGTTCGGGTTCAGCAATAATAAGTGTTTCAAATGTACTGTAAAACCCGCCCAATGTTATGGAACCTCCTTGGACTGCCATGTCAGGTAACAAATAAACGATGATTCCACGAATCATCGTGCTAATATGTATCATTCAGTTGAACGTCAACGACGGGACCTCCCCACTTACACTTGTGTGTATACGAACCACCGAGGAGCACTGCCGCAAATGTGACTGCTATAGATGGTCAGCTCACGCTAGAGCATGGTATGTTCCCCATTAGGCGTGTAAAAGTTAGACTGACATACAATAGTAAACCATGGTAACGTGATGCGCTATATCTTAATCACCCATACGATCTATGACGGACGCATGCTGATGGTGGGTTATCGGCGTTTGAACGAAGGAGACAGACAATAAAAATAAAAATTCTAAGATGTGTTGTCAATAGCAGACGCGTTCTGACATTTGGACATTTGAACGAAGCAATAGTGTGTCAAAGTTAAACTAACATACGATAGTACAGCGTGATGACGGAATAAAAATGTAAAAGAGGAACGGTCCGTAAAAATGCAATTATGTTATATGATAGCGATGGACTGCCCGGGGGCCAGGGGTTGCCCGGAGGGCTTTGCTATACTTATTATAGATGCATCGATGAGAGATTCAATGGATATCACCGAAGTCGCTATCCCCGGCGATCAATTGATCTGCCGCACTTGATTATTACCTCAGTCGATTCCTTTCTCGCCGTACACACTGTTCGACTCCCAGCTGTGGGCCCCTGTCGCTGTTTTCTCTTGCAGCCATGTCGACCACGTCACAAAACTCTGTCGACTTCACTGAAAAACCTCTAGCAATGATGTCAGGGCACGAAGACATGGTTTGGGGGATGGCATACCTCCCTGGGGGAAATCGACTCGTTTCTTCGTCGGTTGACAACACGATCAGGATATGGGATGTAGAGAATGGCAGGCAAGAAGGTACGTCGATGAAGCCCGAAGACTTTGCGAGGGGTCTCGCTGTTACGAGAGACGGGAAAAGGGTCCTGAGCGGTGGCGATGATAAGAGAGTGAGGTTGTGGGACGTGGAAACGCACCACGCAATCGGAGAATCGGAAGGTCATACAGGTGGTATCTGGGCAATTGCCCTATCACCGAACGATCGACTGGCAGCCATCGGTGATACGAAGGGCAAGCTCATCATTACGGAGATGAAGGAGGACGGCGAGATTATACATTCTATACAGGCCGGCAGCATGAACTCCGAGTGTCAGCGCATGTTCCCTGTGGTCCGCTCGGTCTGCTTCTCTCCAAATGGGGAGAAGGTCGCTTGCGCTGTCACGTCCGCTGCAAGCTACACCATCCAAGTATATAACATTGAGAGTGGCGAACTCGATATTTCAATACAAATACCTCCAGGCACGTTCCCCTGCGTTATCTGGTCACTTGATGGGAACCAGCTCTTCTCGACATATTCCAACTATACCATCTGCTGTTGGGACTCCAAAACAGCCGCACCAATTGGAGTACCTTGGACAGGTCACACTAAGACTGTAACCACCCTTGCACTCTCCCCCAACGGCACAAAAATTGCCAGCGCATCCTGCGATCGCACTATTCGTTTCTGGGATTCACACTCTGGTGACCCCATCAAACAGCTGCTTCAGCATGAAATTGATGTCTGGGTGGTTACTTTCTCCCCCTCTGGCGAGTTCGTGGCATCCGGAGGGGGCGACAACAAGATATCCATATGGCGTGTCCCATGGTGGGTCAACAAACAAAAACAGGTGATTATTTCGTTCACATATCTTCCAAAGCCATCACCCACCGTGCCCCGATCAAGCGTTTCTGGAATTCCCCCGGTCCCACCGCTGTTGGTCATTATACAGACGTAAGATAGTTCATTCACATCCGGGCATCGTCTGAAACATTGATCACTCAGCGGGTGAAAGAAAAGAAGAAAGATCATGATGTCGGGTCGCTCAAACCACAAGAGCCCCAGACACACCCAGGTACGGACGGTTTCTCTACTGTCCGCCGTCCCAACCCGTCACTAATGACGTTTGTACTTCTTCACGCGATTATGACCAACACCTGCGGAGCAAGATCCCCCCTCACGCGCAGGGCACTCAGGCTCTACCTCCAATGTTGGCCCATCCAATCTCCGAGGGGACCCATCTACTTCCTCCAACACCGCTCCTGCGACATGTCCACAGCAGCACTGCGACCCCCATGTGGGCCACATCACAGTGGCCTCCCTCGTATCTCATGAGGCAGACGATGCAACGCGTGGTCCCCTCGGGCCCAGCCAGCCGGCTGGCGCTGTTCATCAAGTTGTTTCACATTTGCAAGAGCAGAATGACCAACTCCGTCGACAGCTTGACGATTTGGTTACTGCGAATCGGAAGGGGGAAGTGGAGAGGGAGCGGCTGGAGAAGGAGGTTAAGGTGTTACTGTCCAGCAGTTACAAGTCTCGCGTATCACAGAATCCTCATACGCACACAGGTACGGATCATCCTCTCCACGATTCACTGCGCACAGCCGTCACTAACTACGGCGCTTCTTTATACAATGGGTTCACCACTTTTAGAAGCAGGCCCCTCTAGTTTCGAGCCATCTAACTCGGACTCGATCAACTTGAAGCTCGAGGAGCGGGTGAAAGAGGAGAAAAGGAGTGCAAGCCTAGAGACAAAGACTGCCCGAAGAAAGCGGCGCCGGAATTGAGTGTGAGGAACGCACGTTACTGTATGTGATTCATCTTGTTTTGGCGTTCTGATTTCATAGCTTCCACGCTCCCCCGCTTGTCATGCTGCCCAGAAGAATTTCTCTTGTTGTGATTTTTTCTTCGCCATACCCGGTCCCACTAGTGACATATCATCTGACATTATACATTGATATTGATTCGTCATGCCGTGTCAATACCAATCACGTATCTCACTCGATGCGATACATGTTGCGCTTGATTGGCACAAGTCCGACTGTGCACACCGGTCCGCGAACGAGCGATACTTGATAGCACCGAACCCTGAACTACGGTGTCTCATATCGACGTATTCCAGCATGTTGCCAAGTGAGGTGTCGTTGGATTGCTTGGCGGGGGGCTTTAATTGGCGGGGTTAGCGTATCGCTGCGCTGGTAAACGCCCAGATGAGAGTCACAAGTCCTTTGATTGTGACGCTACCGAAAGGTTCTCTGCATTGAATGCGTTGCAAGATTGGGCTCAGAGAATGAGAGGACCAACTTGAAGTTGGCATGGCTGTATGCGGTAGAGGTTAGCTGGGAGTGTCAGTTCTCTGATCGTAGGCTGGTCGGGGTGTCCATGGACCGTTTACCCGTGATGGCGTCACCTCGGTAGACGAGGTCCGAATGAGATGGTAAGGTGACATGTTGATATGTGAGTTCCTCGCATCACTAGTAGTACAGATTCCCGTTTCCAATCCCGAATTTTGATTGCGAGTGATGCAGGGTAGAATAGAAATATCACATACCGATGTACAGTGCTGGGTCATGTATACTCCTCATAGGGACTGATCCATAGTAAGAATATTAATCAAACACGAACAAAGATCGTCGTACGCAGAGGAACTACGCTAACGAACAACTTGAAGTGAGTGAACAAGCAACTTATAAAGTCAGAGCAAGAAAGCAACAACAAGATAAGTTGGATATGGAACGTGCGATCATCAGATTCAATTCTTGCGCCGCTTTCTTCGGGTTCTCTTTTTCTCAGCCTTATCCCTCCTCTTTTGTTCCTTGGCCCGTTCCTCGGCCTCAATCGAGTCCGAATTGAATTGCGTAGAGGAAGGACATCGTTCGGGCGAGGCGTTGGAGAAAGCAGGAGGGTCTCCTTGGGAAGCGGATCGCCACCATCGCCCCTGCGGACGTCAGCCTTGAGCATCGTCAATTACGCACAGGCGATACGGTGATACTCGGCGTTCCTTCGAGATGGGAGGGGGCGCATCCCCCACGCGCATGAGTAGGATTAGGAGGGGTGCTGTGAGTGGAGGAGGTCAGCGCATCCTCGCCATGTTTTTGGTATCGTATCGTAACTTACTGTGGGATGATGCATAATGCATGATGGCGCATCACGAAACCATAAGAAAACTGTGGCGTCGGATCTTAATTAAAGATAATTATCAGTATTGCTTGCGTAGATTGTAACGAACTCACTCGCGAGATGGGTGGAAGCACCATGACCTGCATCATGATACTGCAGCATACCGTTACTAGACTAGCAGCACAAGTTCAATTCTCTCAGGTTGTTCAAAGGATCCGCTTTTGGAACTCCGCTCCCCGCTGTTGATGCTTGAACAGGACCCTGGCATATCCCTATATATGTCATATCCAAAAACATCGATTTCGGGGGGTTATGTCCGCACATTTTTGGGGGGTGTTCCGTCAGCATCTATACTTAGACATAGGTGTTTTGGGACCATCCGTCCGCAAATTTGGATATATGCTTGAGACACGAGCTCTATGGCTGAATATCAGATTCCCCAGCGCTGCGAAGTACATGTCCGTCCGCACACTGGGATGCAAGATTGATTTGCGTGCAACTTGTCACAGCACACTAGCTACAGCTTCCAAATCTGTCCGCACACCAGGATATACGTGCAAAAATGTCAGCACTTCCAAGCACGAGACATTGCAACATGTTTAATCATTCCCTCAAGGTCACGGCAACAATATCACTACGACAACTACGACACCAATAATTAGACCAAATCTGATGTCTCTGACACCATATCCACAGTGCTCGTCGACCTTCGACTCAAGATCAGACATCGACCACATATAGTGCCGATTTTTGTCCGCACACTCCAGGTCACCTGTCCGCATCATGGATCTAACATCGGTCCCGACGGACGTCGCATACCAGCACCCAAGATCGGGCATCGACCCCATATGGTGCCGATTTCTGTCCGCACACGCTACAACCTCAGGCCTCTTTTTGGGCCACTTCCGTCCGCATACCGGATATGACATATATAGGGATATATGCCAGGGTCCTGCTTGAACCACATTGACAAAAGTCGTGGTGAGCCTCACGGAACAAGTGCACGGAGTCCAACCCTCCGTAATTACCACTTATGGAAAATTCCACAAGCCATAACGGAGCACGGTTGTCCGGCTTTCCATACTCGTAGAGCCCTCGGGCTCTACATCCGGCACTGGTCCATCCACTTCGGCCGAGGACAAAAAGAGGGGGTCCAAGGTGGGGAAACACAGCACCCGAAGGTAGGTACAGCAATTGATTACGAAGAACGCACATCCGAATCACCATGCTGGATTCATCGCGTCGTTGCTCTGCTACTTTGACACGTTGTCTGATTCTTAGTTACTCGCTTGACGGTGCCCCTCATTGGCAGGCCATGAGGGGCCGAGGATTCCAGGGCCGAGACGGGAGCCAAAATTCGTGTGGTGTACAGCCTCTAGGCCTCGGGGGCGTGCACCAACGTCACTTGACAATGGTGCCACGAACATGCAGAATTATTAATTATGTTTTGAACTGGCTGACCACGACACGAAGGCATGATGAGTTGAAACTAGAAAACGACCGACGGTCATAATCACTTTCATGTTGATAATCCGTTCACTCGCGGAATACCGACACGAAAGTGATTATGACCGTCGTTAACTTACACGAAGGTGTTTCCTTGATCGGCCAGCTGGTGACGATAGAATGTTAGACGCAGAAGCAACGTGCCAGGGAGGAAGCTGTGTAGAAGGAAGATAGTCGTTCCTCGATGTGTTTAGGGGAGTAGGGAGCTGGCGACTCAGGCGATGTTGATATTATGCTCGCTGTGCACTAACACACCTTGTTAGACCTGGAAAACTTGCAGTACAAAAACCTCAGTTGGCCTGGAGACACAGTCAATCACACAGACGCTGATCGAGGTTGATAATATGTGACCGTGAGATGGTCGTCGTTCGTGGTGAAGCTGTGTAGTTGCTGTGTGGCGCTTACATAACCACATACACGGCGTCAATTGTTAGGATCTCTCTCCTGTACTACCACCATGCCAAGTGCTCAGGCGCATGTCGACAAAGCTATTCAGGAGATCGAGCACAGAAACGTCGCCGTAGACCTGCTGTGGACTTTCTCAAAACNTCGACTCGAGAAC
>KN819474.1:13912-26089 GCA_000827475.1 Paxillus involutus ATCC 200175
CGTAAGGGGAGCGGGAGACTGCATCCCAGGATGCATGATGCTGCTAAACGAGCAGCGGCGACGCGCAGCGTAGACAAGTCATTGGTTTCGGTCGGTTGGGCGTGACATGTTGTGCTCCTGGTGCAAACTCAGTAATATCTCCAATGCTCGGGTGTTAACTTAGCAGTTCAACAGAAGTCAAAAAGATACAAACCGAGCGACTACGAACCAAAACTCTCTTTTATAAGCAAGTAGATCAGGGATGCCAACTCGTCAAGGTGGGCCAAAAATAATTACACAGTAGACCTTCGAAAAAGACGAAGGTATTAAACACCAACGTCTGCACAACAGTGGTGTTTTTCGACTGTTCTAGAGGCTGGAACAGCGTTGAGGTAACGAGGGAGAAGAGGACCGTTGCAGCGTTGCCCGTATTCGTTGGAGCATCTGTTGTGAGTCTTGCGATTGATGGGTAGGTTCACAGCACTTGCGTAGGGTAAATCTGCGCGGAAACGGGCATGAACGACAATAATGTCGCGTAGACCATTGCAGACTAGAGTGCATGGTGCACGGTAGCAGACCCATGGCCGGGTGGCGCAGCAGAGGCACCGGAGCGGCGTATGTAATCAAAAGAGTTGCCAAATAACAATAATTATGGCAAGGGGTTACTTTCCATAAGGGGGGTTGCCCATTAGAATTATCCCAGTCACACTACTTACTAGGCTAGTAGCATGAGTACTTCGCAGTAACGTGAACGTTAACGTAGAGGGTATAGCAAAAACTGAGTCATGCCAAATTTGGTGTAAACATACACGGACCCCAACTACCGATCACGGGGTGCCAGAGGTTTGAGCTGGTCCACCACTTACAGCCGTCTACAGCATGCACCTGAGCTTCTATTACATAAGTTCTAGGTTCAACTTGAAGAGAACTTCATTGCTCACTCAAAAAAGTTCTTGCAGTCTGGCTCCAAGTGGAACACAACGTTGCTTATCGATGATCTCGATTCTAGTGCGCACCTGACCGTTGGCCAGGAAATTTGTCCGCCGATTGAAGCGCGATATCAGTCCACCTTCATCTCCACTGAACACTCCGACCGAATGATATTAACATGGGTAAGGGGTTACCCGGGTACCCAGACACCTATAGGTAATGCACAGGCCGGGACTGTGGGTACTGTAGTAACTGTACGGGTGTGGTGGGTAGCTTCACCCGAGCGGTATTATGCACTCACTGACGACAATGAAATGTATCGGATTGCCATTGGCAAGTATACTATTTTATTTTCCACTCTCGTTCTTACTGAAAATTTGACTTGGAAGTGATGTATCCCGAAAAGAAAGTTGAGTGGGGCGGCGTCTTCAAAGAATCCAATTGCCCCTTGTTTAGCTCCAATGGCATTGGACTTCTTATCTGCACCAGGCGCGTTCACTGGTACTGCGTATCTCATTTAGAGCTGATGCTCGTGTTACCAGCGCCGTCAGTTGACGCAGAGCGCACGTTCTCAGGTGGCAGTGGGTTCGTACTATAGTACACCTCACACTGCTTTTGGACATGATGCATGAGCACTGTTGTAGGTATGATCAGTGCGAAGATGTACAATAGAGGTCAAAGGGGTGCCGCAAATTGTCCTGCAGGTGCTGGACAACCTATCGAGATTGAGATTGACTTTGACTAGTTCAACGCTTTGTATGCAGCCACTACCGCGTTTTACATAACTCCACTTCCGGTATGTCTCTCATTTCCCTGCTACTATATCCTGGTTTCGTATGTCAAATGCTCCGCTTCGGGCTCTGTTTTATCGGTGTGACATCAACCTCGAGATCTGCGCCCCTCAGAGCTCGTTGCCATCATGCGCGCCTTGCCGCCCCCAACTCCTAGTACGAACGCTACCCCATCCAACCTCGCATCCTTGCGCCCCAGAGTCCTCAAGCCCGCGATGTCCTCACTGAGACAGATACCCTTACGCTAGTCGCTGAGAGCTGAGAACGTGGTTTTATCTTTCTTCCGTTTTCTCCCTCCTTATCGGCCACTACTTCAGGTGTTCTCTTGTGAGCCAGGGCGAAAGGTTCACTTGAAGTGCCTGGATCCGCGCTCAGTTGCCCACATTCCACCCTACCACACGTACCTCCGAGTCGCGTCATGGAGTCTTCCATGGTATTCTGCCGAGTATATAACCGAACCCAGGCACTGTTCTTTCCATTGTGGCGTTTGCTTGTTACATACATACTGCTTCTTTCCACCTTCTCGTTGGTGTCCCTACCATATTGATCTACCATCCGCGGGCTTCATAATCCCCAAAGGTATCCTTCGTCGTTTCCGCGATGGATCGGTATTTCAAGCCGAGTATTCGATCAGCCTTGGCTGTGTTGTAGATAGACAAATGTTTCGCTGTCTTGCCAGCCCCTCTGATTCCGACTGGGAGGGTAGTCGAAAGCTTGGGAAGTGGGTTCAAGTCATTGGCGGCGTCAACTGAACGAAGAAAAAAAGATAGTCCGACCAGTTTAGGAACTCAAGTTTTCCTAAAGGAACCGAACTCACTGAAATCTTGCCATTTCCACAGCCCTGCAGGCGATTATTACAAGTTGGCATCAGTCTGCAAAGATTCAAAAAGGGGCCCAGTGACCTATCACACTCACCACCACTGACGATGATCCGCTCACCACCTGCGGCTTCCTTCTCGAGCGCAAGAGCGTGCGCTTCGGCAAGGTCACGCACGTCGATCCAGCAAGTACCAGTGTTAGCGAGGAAGTCGTTGCCTGCGGCGTTGGCCTTGGTACCATCTGCTACGTAGTTGTAGAATGTGGCTGCCGAGGTGTTGAGAGACGAAGGGGTAGTGATTTCGTGGATCGCAGGCTGTCACGTTGGAAGACTCGTGTCAGGCTATAGTCAACCGTGCCTAATTTTTTTAGAACTTACCCCGAAGACCTGAGTTGATTGTCAAGTAGTCAGTATCCATGGCCTGGTTGGGTGCTCTCTACTATCAACGAAAACTTACGAATGGTGGGTTAAGCACGGCCAAATCCCACTTGATGCGCAGCTTGTTCTCCGGGTCGTTCACGAACTCCCAAGCAGCTGCCAAAAAAAAAACATAGCCAAAGTCAGCAACCTTCCGAACCAAACCCCAGGATGCAAGGTGTCTGACATCGCTCCGCAAGCGTCTTAGATGCCCGATATTTCATCATATTGGGAGCTTCGTTCTTCCTCCCCTCGTCCTCGAATTTCTTGAGGACTTCAAGGCACTGGGTGTTCCAGTCCGCCTCTGTGAACGTGAGTTGGGTAGGTTCTTCACGGAGGACTGCCGCTCCGGATGAGGTGATCACGACACGCTTCACTTTGGTGGATCTAAGAGGGCGGTTTGGAACACCAAGTTTCGGAACAAAAATCCGGTACTTACTCGTCCTTGAGAACGCTCTTGAGCATCCCTACGGTGCCGTTGACGGCCGGTTTAATCAATTCTACGCAGTGCGCTCAGCGAGCACTTGATAACGGGGCGGGTTTCTGGGCCTGTACGACACTCACCGTCGGGGTCGACTGCATTCATGTGGAAAGGCGACGCCGTGTGCTCGATAGCGTCCACGCCTTTCACCGCTTCGTCAAATGCCCCATCCTACCAGAGATAAACCAAGCGATCAGCACACCCAACGCAACCGAGACGCGGACGTGTGTCCTATGTGCGAACAGCATGAAGAGGGTTTGCTAACCTGTGAAATATCTTCCACCACGACAACCTCAAACTTATCACCATACGGAGCAAACACCTTTTTCAAGTATTCGCCCTTGGCTACAGAGCGTGCTGTACCTCGCACGGAGTACCCTCTCTCGAGGAGGTTTTGCACGACCCATGCTGCTATATACCCAGTCGCACCGGAGACGAGGACTTTACAAGGAGGTTGGACGGCGGGCATTTCTGGTCACAGTGATATCAGCTAACAACTGGGAGTTCTGAGGAAGGCGTGGGTCAACTGCGATTCGATAAGGCGGTCTGTGTATCGATAACATGAACAAGTCCAGTGACTCCAGTATTTATACTTGGAGCCGTCCTCGGCCGTGGCTCACGTGCGTGCCGAATCAATGGGAACGCTCCCATGCGTAGGTTGTGCGTTAACAGGGAACTGGTCCAACAGCACAGATGGAGATGAAGGAGGATGAGCATGCTAGAGCCTTCTAGCGACCGTCACCGAGTCCGAGCATGGTTAAAACGTTGAAATCCGATGATGGATCAATCCATCACCGCTTGTTTCCGCCAAGTACTGCTCTCGAAGCTGGGAGCACTGTGGGAATGGGAGTCTTCCTTTCGCTGATTTACCATGCTAATCCCCGACAAAAGTATTCCCATGCGGTTGGAAAAGACATCTAGGTTACCACCCAATTGTGTTGGGATAAAGGACAACTACAGGGACAACCGATGAAGTTGCAAAGTAGTTGCAAGAAGAAGAGACGTGTATCAAATAGAAAAGTCCATCTGCATTTTTACTGTCGCAGAAAAAGCGCTGACTGCGTTGGTTCCATGCTCACCCTTGTTTGGCTGGGGCAGGAGCAGCTGGACTCGGAGTCCCGGACGTCGATGAGGGTAGCACATCTTGAAGGCAAGTTGAAGCTGAGGTCTTGAATATATTAGAGAGGAGTTCTCAGGACGCTGCCCGCGCAGCTCAGCAGGCGCCGCTGAGGTCCAAAATAATTGCAGAAGAGCACGCAGGGCGGTCCCCTGGTTGACGTGCGCACACGTCCTGGTTCCCGCAAGCTGAGTTCAAAGCATTCGTCGCAACCCGACCATGTTGTATCCCAGTATTCTTATTGAGGAAGACCGCACTCTCGGGATAATAAGGGCTTTCACCAATAGCCAGATCGAGAAGCTTCCAATAGAAGACCGTATTCTCCAGGTTCACAAGACAGAGCTGCGACGTCCCGTGATGTATCTCTGGAGTGCCCATGATTTCGTGCTCGGCCTCCGCGACGCCATCATCGGTGCGTCCGTTCATTTAGTTTTCCTTGATTATGAAATAATTTGGTACTCAGGTCATGCATATCTTGTTGACATTGGAATTTGACATCGTGATGTTAGCGAGAACAACATCGTTTTGGGATGTCATCCCGAGGATACAAGAGGTTGCATCATGGATCTCGATATGGCCATACCCTACAAGCCGCAATCATCGTCTCAAACGCTTGACTGGCAAATAATTCTGGCTGAAATCAAGCTCGAGCACAAACGCAAGAAAGCTCCAATGTCATCACAAACGTCGGGACCATTCCAAGCTGATCGAACTGTGAGTATGACTCCCCCAATGTGATACTCCTGGTCGCATCTGTCGATCTAGGGAACTACACCTTATATGTCCGTCGAGGTGCTCTTGGGCCGAGGACACACTCACTTCGACGACATGGAATCGTTCTTCTATGTCCTCCTGTCATTCTTCCTTTCCTACGATGGACCAATGTCGAAGGAGAATCTGCTGCAAGCACACGAGCGCGGATTCACGTTGCAATTTGGATGTCCAGCCCACATCCGCACTTGGCCACCAGAATTTCAGTGGTGGACCATCGAGAGCATGAAGAAATCGGCTGACTACAGGATGGCGCTATTTCATAGCAAGCGCTGGGGTGAATATCTGAGACAGGTTGCACAGTTATTCTCAAGCAGATGGGGCCACAAAGATCTCAGAAGAAACATCCTTCACCTTATCACGAACTGCTGGGCGCTATTTGGTATCCAAAATGGACGAGCCAAAGTACCTCATGAGCAGTTTATCGGTGTGCTCAATGAGTGGCTCGAGAAATACGAGCAACCCCCTCAAGGTTGCAACAATTGTCCGTTCAACGTAAGCTTGCTTCATCCTGGTCACCTTGCCTGGTCATTAAGCCCAACTGACAGGACGAAAACGGCAAGCAAATGGTCTGATGGTAGAGCGCTGTCGGTGGTCGGGCAAAATACGAGATCGCCCACAATGTAGCGTTCTTCCATGATGAACACCAAGAGTAGTTATTTTCGCCAAAGTGGATGATAAAAGCTGTTGGAGACAGGTGGGTGCGACCCACTGGCAGTACTTGGAGAGCGCAGCAGGAAAAGGAGAAAAACATCTGTGAGGAAGGAGGGCATGATAAATACGACTGACAGGAGTAAGAACACACCGGATGCAGCATGAGGAGTAAAAGCGTCAATGACGTATGTCTCGATACACTGGTAGTTGATAATAATGTCAGCACCAACGAGTGCTATGCCCTATTTTTCGAACCAAACCTTAGTCAAAGATACCCACGAGGCAGCGATAATGCCTACGATATCAGGTGCTATCCAATGGATATGCGCTTTAGCCGTCCATCCCGTGATAAGACACCCTATTGGAAGGAGAAGCGTGGCGGGAAATATGGCAGCTATGTTCAAATTCAAGGATCGACATTCGAAATTTCATAGATAGCCATAGGAAAGACACCAACGCAATCTGAACTCGGGTCTCCCAACACCGCCATTTTTGTTCTTGAAATGAACGTAAATCTTATCCAGGGTTCTTGCGTTCATTTGTGAGGCTCCTACGAATCCAACGCCGAGAGCGATTCAGTGCAAACCAGCAACACCGACAGGTTGTTCAAGTTGATACACTTGTTCGAACATGGAGGATATAGTCGTCAAGAACACTAGGATGGGTCGGGAAATATCACTGGTAATGCGAGTTGAAGACCCACCATACATAATCCCATACACGTACGCCATGTATAAGCAAAGCAACTGTATAATGGGTTCATGATAGACAAGCGCGAAAGGTCGGAGAAGCGCTCTGCTCATGATAACCTGCCAACTAATATTCATTCAGTCAAGTCACCTCGAGATTCGATCCATTTGACGTACGAGCAATCATCCCCTTCGAAGATGGTTCGCACTTCCTTGTAAGATACTTTCTCCTCATCCATCGACTGCCGTGATTTATTGGCATTCCTCTCCAAGAGCAAGGGGGCGTACGCTGCCGAACGTCATCATGAACTTTCCGCATCAGTAATGTTAGTTGGCTGAACATACTCTCTTTCAGGAAAAACAGGCCCAAGAGCTGGATGATTGACCAGGACTAGATAAATACGTCAACGATGAAGTCGGGTTTTGTCTTTGAAAGAGATGGACATACCACCCATCGCCATGTCGAGCACTCAGCAATCGCCAATAACACCACCGCCGGTCTAGAACATCAAATCGATCAAAAGTAAAAGACGGTAATATCCAAGACTCACCGCGAGCGGGGCACTAGCTCCGAGTCGGACAAGAAACCGGAACGCGAGCAGTTGATTCTCGTTCTGTACGAACCCACATCCGAGATTCCATGCGGCACAACAGGTGAGGAGGGAAATGACACATTCAATAAAAGAACATACCAAGATACCACAAGTTAGCAAGCTGAAGGACGCGCGACCTTCCATAAGTCTCGCTCATGGGACCAAGGAAAAGGGGACCAACGGCTACCAACTCATGATCAGGGGTGACAAAGAGCCAGGGGAAATTGGAAGTACCGAAAGCAAGGACAAACATCGACGTGGATAGTGCGATAACCACGCTGCTGTGGATCCCAAATTCTGCAGCCAATTGATCGGTGGCTGGTGCAATCATGGAAGACGATACGGGGGTAATGAAAGTCAAGCCTGAGACGATGGCGGTTGCTGCCCATTTACACTTGAAGCTCCAGCTGCAGAGAACATGAACAGACTGATTGGTATGGGTGCACGGTCGGACTTACTTTCTGGGATTCTGTGGGTCATCTGGACCATCCCGATCGACCATTAGCACCTCGTTATCAATTTTGTCCGCTGGATTGCTTGAAGCCTTTGACGAAGCTTGCATTGGAGGTCCCAACACGGTGAAAGGTTGGTTTCCGTCCAGAGTGGTAGTCAGCGAGGTCTCTCCACATCGTTCGGAGCCCTGCGAACTCGAACGGCTCTTGTCATCGCTGGGAATATTCTGCGAGGATATTGATGGGGTACACATATGTAGGTGGGAGAGGATGGGTGGATACTATTCCCTCTCATAAGTGTCCAAGTACAGAAATCCGTTGGCGCGGTGCCGAGCCGCGGGATGCCGAGACATAGTCCTGCCCCATAGACGCTTTGGTTACCAGACTAGCCGTCTTGGAAAGACCAGCAGGAAGTCCCAGAATCACGCATGCGACGTCCGGATCCAACTCCAAGTAAACTTCGGACGCGCCCGTTGACTGTTCTGGATACGGTCAGGCTTGATGTACAGCTGGCTTCGATTCGGGTAGGATATTCAAGTTATAGTTAGTTCTCCCCATCGAGCCACTGCGTACATGGGAACCTGCGGCTTACCTAGTAAGTTCCTGCAAGTGGTCGCCGATACACCACTTGAATACGGAATGTAAATTCGGTATGCGACCTTAAACGCTAGGCCGATTTGTTGGTTTCGCAAGTCTGAGGAGAGTTACCATGAGGGTGTCCCGGGCATCCGCCGCCCAGTGTATCCTGCTAGCCGCATCGGTGGAAAAGAGTAGTACATATTTAAAACTTGAACGTACCTGAGTAAGATACTATGGCGCATGCCCAATGTCTGGTGGTGTGATAATTTGTGAGGTAAGCCGCCTACTAACCAATGGAGTTTCGTAGCCAATATACCACTTGAATACTAGTAACTTACTGAGTACTATGTAGAGCGTTCGGTATATGCCGTCTCAAGCACTAGGCCGGTTCAAGGTCAGTTTCGCAAGTCCGAGGAGTCCTGGTCATGAGCCTGAGACGCCGTTCGAGTGCATCCTGAGAGCCGACATCGGTGGAGAGAGAGCACGCGCGTTACTCGCATTAATTTGAACGTACCTTTACCAGCAAACCTCATAAACTTGACTCGAGCGAGAGCTAGTCCCGGGAGGGCCGACATTGAGTACATAACGAGGTGCCAGAGGTCTGAGCTGCCAGTGGCACGCTACATATATACATGTTGCCTCTTTCCACTTCTCGTTGGCGTCCTTACCATATTTGTCTACCATCCGCGGGATTCATAATCCCCAAGGGTATCCTTCGTCGTTTCCGCGATGGATCGGTATTTCAAGCCGAGTATACGATCAGCCTTGGCTGTGTTGTAGATAGACAAATGCTTCGCTATCTTGCCCGCGCCTCTGATTCCGACTGGGAGGGTAGTCGAGAGCTTGGGAGGTGGGTTCAAGTCATTGGCGGCGTCGACTGAACGAAGAAACAAAGACAGTCCGATCAGTTGAGAAATTCAAGTTTTCCTGAAGGAACCGAACTCACTGAAATCTTGCCATTTCCACAGCCCTGCAGGCGATTTGGCATCAGTCTGCAAAGATTCAAAAGGGGTCCAGTGACCTATCACACTCACCACCACTGACGATGATCCGCTCACCACCTGCAGCTTCCTTCTCGAGCGCAAGAGCGTGCGCTTCGGCGAGGTCACGCACGTCGATCCAGCAAGTACCAGTGTTGGCGAGGAAGTCGTTGCCTGCGGCGTTGGCCTTGGTACCATCTGCTACGTAGTTGTAGAACATGGCTGCTGAGGTGTTGAGAGACGAAGGGGTAGTGATTTCGTGGATCGCAGGCTGTCACGTTGGAAGACTCATGTCAGGCTATAGTCAACCGTGCTTAGAATTCTTAGAACTTACCCCGAAGACCTGAGTTGATTGTCAAGCAGTCAGTCTTCCTAGCCTGGTTGGGTGCTCTCTATCAATGAGAACTTACCAATGGCGGGTTAAGCACGGCCAAATCCCACTTGATGCGCAGCTTGTTCTCCGGGTCGTTCACGAACTCCCAAGCAGCTGCCAAAAAAAGAAACATAGCCAAAGTCAGCAACCTCCCGAACCAGACCCCAGGAGGCAAGGTGTCTGACATCGTTCGGCAAGCGTCTTAGATGCCCGATATTTCATCAGATTGGGAACTTCGTTCTTCCTCCCCTCGTCCTCGAATTTTTTGAGGACTTCAAGACACTGGGTGTTCCAGTCCGCTTCTGTGAACGTAAGTTGGGTCGGTTCCTCACGATGGACTGCCACTCCGGATGAGGTGACCACGACACGCTTCACTTTGGTAGATCTAGGAGGGCGGCTTGGAAAACTAAGTTTCAGAACAAAAATTCGGCACTTACTCGTCCTTGAGAACGCTCTTGAGCATCCCTACTGTGCCGTTGACGGCCGGTTTAATCAATTCTACAGAGTGCGCTCAGCGAGCACTCGATAACGGGGAGGGCTTCTGGCCCTGTGCACATGACACTCACCGTCGGGGTGGACTGCATTCATGTGGCATGGCGATGCCGTGTGCTCGATAGCGTCCACGCCTTTCACCGCTTCGTCAAATGCCCCATCCTACCAGAGAGATACCAGCGATCAGCACACCCAACACAAGCGAGACACGGACATATGTCCTATGTGCGAACAGCATCAAGAGGGTTTTGCTAACCTGTGAAATATCTTCCACCACGACAACCTCAAATTTATCACCATACGGAGCAAACCTCTTCTTCAGGTGTTCGCCCTTGGCTACGGACCGCGCTGTACCTCGCACGGAGTACCCTCTCTCGAGAAGGTTGTGCACGACCCATGTTGCTATATACCCAGTCGCACCGGAGACGAGGACTTTGCAAGGAGGTTGGACGGCGGGCATCTTTAGTCACGGTGATATCAGCTAATGACAACTGGTAGTTCTGAGGACGGCGTGGGTCGACGGGGATTCGATCACGCGGACTGTGTATTGATAACATGACTCCGTGCCGAATCAATGGGAACGCTCCCATGCGTAGGTTGTGCGTTAACAGGTCAAACAGCACGGATGGGGATGAAGGAGGATGAGCATGCTAGAGCCTTCTAGCGACCGTCACCGAGTCCGAGCATGGTTAAAACGTTGAAATCCGATGATGGACCAATCCATCACCGCTTGTTTCCGCCAAGTACTGCTCTCGAAGCTGGGAACACTGTGGGAATGGGAGTCTTCCTTTCGCTGATTTACCATGCTAATTCCCGACATAGGTATTCCCTTGCGTTTGCAGACATCTAGGTTACCACCCAATTGTGTTGGGATACAGGACGACTACAGGGACAACCGATGAAGTTGCAAGAAGAAGAGACGTGTATCAAATAGAAAAGTCCGTCTGCATTTTTACTGTCGCGGAAGAAGCGCTGACAGCGTTGGTTCCATGCCCACCCTTGTTAGGCTGGGGCAGGAGCAGCTGGACTCGGAGTCCTGGACGTCGATGAGGGTAGCACATCTTGAAAGCAAGTTGAAGCTGAGGTCTTGAATATATTAGAGAGGAGTTCTCAAGACACTGCCCGCGCAGCTCAGCAGGCGCCGCTGAGGTCCAAAATATATTGCAGAAGAGCACGCAGGGCGGTCCCCTGGTTGACGTGCGCACACGTCCTGGTTCCCGCAAGCTGAGTTCAAGGCATTCGTCGCAACCCGACCATGTCGTATCCCAGTATTCCTATTGAGGAAGATCGCACTCTCGAGGCAATCAGGGCTTTCACCGATACCCAGATCGAGAGGCTTCCAATAGAAGACCGTATTCTCCAGGTTCACAAGACAGAGCTGCGACGTCCCGTGTCGTATTTCTGGAGTGCCCATGATTTCGTGCTCGGCCTCCGCGACGCTATCATCGGTGCGTCCATTCATTTAGTTTTCCTTCATTCTGAAATAATTTGGTACTCAGGACATGCATATCTTGTTGACATCGGAATTTTACATCGCGATGTAAGCGAGAACAACATCGTTTTGGGATGTCATCCCGAGGATACGAGAGGTTGCATCATGGATCTCGACATGGCCATACCCTACGTGTTACAATCATCGTCTCAAGCAAGCCCTGACGTGGATGCACTTCTGAATAAAGCCATGGACCGCCTCAAACCCAATGAAGTTCCAATGACATCACAAACGCCGGGACCATTCAAAGCTGATCGAACTGTGAGTATGACTCCCCCAATGCGAAACTGCTGATTGAATCTGTCAATCTAGGGAACTACTGCTTATATGTCCATCGAGGTGCTCTTGGGCCGAGGACACACCCACTTCGACGACATGGAATCGTTCTTTTATGTCCTCCTGTTATTCTTCCTTTCCTACGATGGACCAATGTCGAAGGGCAAGCTGCTGCAAGCACACGACCGCGGATTCACACTGCAATTTGGACGTCCAGCCCACATCCATACTTGGTCACCTGCATTTCTGAAGTGGTCTGTCGAGGACATGAACAGCGCGGCAGACTACAAGAAG
>KN819477.1:0-12968 GCA_000827475.1 Paxillus involutus ATCC 200175
GCTCTACAAGTTCATCGAACAGAAGCTACAGAAAGCCATAGGAGAGCTCACCAAGGACGAGGACCCACACCACCTCATCAATGCTTTGACAGCGGGCCTCGAGAAGCTCCGTAAACATCTTGAGAAGTCATTCGAGACCCATTTCCCACTAGTTGGTGCTGGTAAGTCAGCGGTTTTCATCAGGTCAAAATGCTCATAGTCTTATTATATTGGTCTTTGATAGTTCTTCACCCCTCCATTCGTCTCGCATACTTCAAGGATTCTAGCAAATGGACAAGTGATGTTGCCGAGCGTGGCCAGACACTCCTCGAGCATCTATACATGGAATATAGCATGGTAAATGATACGGAATCCAACCTTCCATCGTCACACGTCACACCTGGCCAGCCCGCCAAATCTCCCAAGTCCATCTTCGATCAGGCCATCGCAGTGGAGACAGGTAGTACTATGGAGAGTACCTCACCCGTAGGCGTGGGCAAGCAATCCAGCGAGCTCACGAACTATTTTGGCGGTGCATACCCTTGCACTGAGAACCAAAACGACCCTTTAGGCTGGTGGAAGGTAAGCCGTCCGCTCACGAAAATGGTTTATAGCCACTGATATGGTACGCACCGGCAGGTACATCAAACACAATTCCCGGTGCTCTCGCAAATAGCGTGAGACATTCTTGCCATCCCTGGTGTCAGCGTATCCATTGAGCGGTTGTTTTCAAGCACCAAGCACACGCTCAGCGACTCTCGCTCATCCATGACTGCTATCACAGCATCAAAGACGGTGATTACCAAGGAATGGCTTCGGAAAGGTCTCGGTGAAGACATCAACTACCTCGCCAATATTTCTATCCACCACAACCATTAAATAGTATTAAATACGATTACAATCCGAATACATTATGATACTATTAGGATATGAGTAGATACTCACTGAGGAACCAAGAATACAATACTATTATGATAGATTACTCCGTAAAATTTATTATAATAGTATCTGTACAGCACTACCAGTGATGGAACATGTACCATACGGAATTCAGAGACTGGAGAAATCCTGCTCGACTTCGATGACCACCAGGACACGGTCGGGATAGTGGCTTATTCACCGAGCGGAGTGAAGATCGCTAGTGGCTCATATGACCACACAATTCGCGTACGGAACGCACATACTGGCGAGCGACTTACCCAACCACTTCTCCACGCTGATGCCGTGTATTTCATAGTCTGGTCTCCAGACAGTCGTCAGTTGATTTCCGCATGCAACAATGGGCAGATCTGCTTCTGGAGCGCACCGACTGGGACACAGCTAGGCTCTCCGCTGCAAGCCCACCTCAGTCCAATTAACTGCGTAGCTATATCACACAGTGGTTCCTTACTGGCCAGTGCATCTAACGATCACACTGCCCGGTTGTGGAACACGGTTACCCGTCAGCCATTCGGTCGTGTGCTTCAGCATAATGATAGGGTATATACTGTAGCATTTTCGCCAGGTGGCCATTTTGTTGCCACTGGTGGTAGGGAGGGCATTATCTTTCTCTGGGATATCTCTCAGGAGGGTGTCATCGCGACGTCTGCGGTGTCAGTATCACTCTTGCACGCTGCACCGATACCGCACTTCGCAGGTGATGCTGACCAGGTAAGATCGCACTGGGTTTTCTTCGTAACGTATGTCTGACATGAATATTCGAAGCCACGGTCGAGCTCAGATTCCCTCGCAGGGAGCCCGAGACCGTCTATCCCAGCGTCAGATGTGCCCTTTGACGGAGCTCAGGGCATGTCATCCCTTCCGATCACACCAGCTGGCCTCGTCGATTCCGAAGTGCCCCCAATCTCTTTGAGTTCTACACTAACGCGAGATGCCCTCCAAGGTGGTGTGTGTGCGACCAGATATATTAAAAGTCGACCGGCTCACCTCTCTCGTATTTTCCAGCTGGCCGAGTGGCCTCGCCGCATGGCACCGTTCCAGTTCCAGCTCCCCCTTCGTCACCATCTTTTTTCAAGCGTCTTTTTTCCAAATCCGATATGCATGTCGCATCTCCAGAGCACTCCAAACCACGCAAGCCCACATTCTTTAATAAACTCATGTAGCGAACATTTACTTTTCCGGTGTCGAACCCGTTCTAACCCTGATCCACAGACATCGCAAGCGCGGGGGGACGGACAGGCGAGGCAATCCCAATGATGCTCAAACTAACTAGCCTGCTTTCACAGTAAACTGTGCATGTATTAGTATCTTGCCCACTTTTACTAAGCTACGATTTCTCAGGCTGCTACTCGTTCCATCCTGGGTACATTACTTCTCCTATGGTACATTTATGGTGATCAATTGATCTCTGATACGGTGCATCATGCCTCTACTAGATAGATGGAGATATGTTTTGCTTGCGAATTGGTTGGCGCTTCCTACTCTCCCCCAATTATCCAACAACCCTTAATGAATGTCCGATTCTGCTTTCCCCCACCAGGGCAGTCATTGGAACGGAGAATGGGAAAGGGGTTGCAGATTATCATAAGCTGCCGAAAATGTCAAGTTCCAGCGGCAACGGTGAAACAGGTTTTATGCGGCGTCAGTCGAATTGGTGTGTGGCTGCAACACGTCGAGGGTAATGAGCGTAGCATGAAACGTTGACCAATATAGTCAACGGTGTGGTTCCCGAAAATATAGACTACATGCCTCCAATTTGTTCGTTCTAGTGGTCATGGCTACGGTTCAATGAACGCCGGGATAAGATATCTTGCAAACACGCTCGTGCGTTCCTCTGCACATCCTCCGACAAGGCCACCTGGTTGACCACATGCTTCGGCGAGGGCACCTCCTTGTTCTTCGATGGGGTTGCCTCTTTGACCACGTCCTTCGCCACAGTCACCTCGTCGACAGTTAAAATGAGATGTCGTTTTAGGTGTCTCTCGTTTTTTGAGATTGTGTGCTGGAAGACTCACAGACTTCGTAGTACGCAACGATGGCAACCAGCTTCGCAATGCCCTACAGTCACCGTGAATGATTTTGGTTTTCCTACCTTCCTCCCCTCAAATATAGTTTCTACCCTCCCCTGAAATACAGACATCAGAACAGGGACGTACACCGATGAGTGCCGGGAACCCACTAAACCTCAGCACGAACAGTAACCTGTCCAGATAACATAGAGGTACGCATTGCGATGATTGCAAGCGTCCAAAGAGTTCATGGTCAGCGGTGCAATCGAAAGGTACCTTCTCCCGCTTTCGTTGTTCCGTTGATCACCAGACGTACTGGGCCATCCAGCTGGGAAGACAATGCCTTCTCCCAAACGCGCCCTCGGTCTGTACGTGTTTCCAGATAGAACGGGGGCGTGAATCTTCTGACCGGGGATGATGCGACGAGGCTTAGAGAGATGCAACCTTAAAATTAAAAATATGATCAGATGCGCCAATCGATCGCTCCAGCCCCCTACTTTTGAACATGTCCGCCAGCTCCGGCCGCGATACCTGATGCATAATGGGGAAGAACTCGAAGGTGGGTACCCACGAACCAGACATCTTTGATATTACTTGTCTTGCTTACCTTGCAGTGCTGCCCTTGACCCGAGACTCCTCTTCGCGATTTCCGTTGAGTTTCTTGTCGTCAGTCGCCGTGAGGTTCTGGTCCTCAACAACTCCGAGTTCCTCGTCAAGAATATACTTGGACTTCTGTTTCTGAGAACTGAGTGCCCTCTTATGGTCCGTGACCGTGTTCATCCTGTGGAAGTACTCTGACAGAAATTGGACTTGCCGCCCCTCCAGAGCAAGGGCATGCCGGAAATGGCAAGCGTGTTCCGCAGATGACGAGCTCGAGAGGTAGACATCTTCCTTCGCAAGACCGACCGATAAGACCGTATCCCTACCAAGGACGGAGCATTAGACCTCACATAAATTGTCAGAGAAAGGAACCCCATCCACCATACCCCGACGGAACGCACCTTCGTGTCCTCCCAACAGAACGTGTGCTTGAAGGCACTTGCGATATCTTTTGCATGAAGCTTCCGCGAGTAGACGGCCATATAATGTTCATAAGCCCTATAGCTGTGCGGCCATGGGATCCGCAGACACGAAGGATTAGATCTAAGATGGTTTGATGTGCTGACGTTCCAATTTGTTCGTCCGTCACAGTCTTGATCAACCCGACCCAAAAGGCACGTGGAGTCAGTCGGTAATGCAACCGTGCGTGAGGCCCTACCTTGTGTATTACCCCGGCAAGAATCTGGACTCGATAAGCGCCGCGAGAGAAACCCTGTTGATCACGAGCAACCGTGACATCCACCAAACTAGCCTATATATCTGTGACCAACCACGCCGTAGTAGTGAGAGACACGATGCAGATTGGCATAATGCGAGCGAGCACTTCTCAAATAACGTACCGGTTCTCGGTAGAGAATGCCTTCATCAACATTAAACCCATCAGTGCTTCAGCCTAGAATGACCCGAGATTTTGTAGCTTTCTTCCAACTTGTCGAGGCAGGTGTTCTCTGACCATAATAAAGAGCCCAAACAGTTTATTCCTGGAACCCGGTAGGGGACAGGCTTGCAGTTCAATGCGTGGGAAATTGCAAGAAACGCGACGCCCGTGGGAAGAAAAGGGGAATGCCTGAATATTTGGTATTGTAGTTTCATGTCAACTTTTCTCTTTACTTGTTACTGCCTCTGCCCCAAAAAATGGTATCGATCGGACGTGCTTCGGTCGTGGACGGTCGTGCTTCCGGCGTTAATGGTGGTCGCAGTGCTTCTGACGTGAATGGTCGCGCTTTGGTCGTTATCGACGAACCTGGAGACGACGATGATCTCTCGACTGGTGTGATTTCGCGTGATCTGTTGAATTGGTCATTTGACGTTGACGTAGGTTGTGCAGTCGTCGACGGTCGACCTGCCCCAGATTCATCTCTGGCCCGTCGGAGATCGTATTGTGGTGCAGTTTGGTGGTCTCCGCCAATTTGAGCTGTGTGTTCCGTCACTGACCAAGAACAACATCTCCGTAGTAGAATCGTTCCACAGTATCAAGATTTCCGCTCATTGGCGGAAGTCCATCATGCATCATGGTGGATGCGCTGCATCGGCATGTATGCCTGCCTTTGTGTCCTCCGTTGGAGTTTGTTTTCTCCGCTCGTGTACGTGCTCGACCTGGTCGTGCTGAGGTTTACGAGCTGCAACTTTCGGATGGTGCACCCTGTGCGGAGACGGTTGATCGTCGTCGTATACCAGCGGCCTTATTACGGGATTGCTACAGGCTACTGTCGGTTGAAGGTCCTTCCATGGGAACTTCTGACATCGTTGTAGACATACCCTTGGCCTCGGTGGCATCCCTTCGATTGAAGGAATCAGAGCTCGGGATCGTTGCTGAAGCCCATCGCATTCCTTACGGTAGCTAGTTGCAATGGCACGTCCTGGAGCGTGAATTGCAGTTACACCGATGCAATGGTTTGTGTTGTACCGGTCTGGAGACGATAGTAGTTGATTTCTCAGGAAAAACGTTCTGTAAACATTGATAGTTGTGAACGTGGATATGCCGGACTGCGATTCTGATAGACTGGCCGGGGGCCAGGAGTTGCCCGGAGGGCTTTGCTATAATTAGTTACAATCACACTATTTCCGATGGACCATGCACTTTGTCATGCAACACGGCCCAGTGACACTAGTACATGCAGCTCCCACGTTGGGTATTTCTCATTCTGCCATTCTACTTGTACTACTAATAATCCGAGGCTCTTCTCTTCACGAAAGTAAATACAGGTACCCTCCGCCAACTTCGTTCGCCGACCTCAACCCTCGCTCGATCACACATGTTCGATCACAGGATCTCTCATGCAGGGAACCCTGAACATTGTCAAGTCTCTCCACGGACACACCAATCGGGTCCAGGATTTAATTTTCTTGAAAGATACGGACGAGCTCAAGATCATCAGCACGTCCTCGGATGAGACTGTTCGGATCTGGAATGCGGATACAGGAAAGCAAGTGGGAGAGCCGCTGCTAGGTCATGCGGCTGAGACCATTGGAATTGCTATTTCGACGGACGGAACAAAAATTCTGAGTGGGGGAAGGGATGGCAAGATCATCATATGGAGGGCAGAGACGAGGGCAATAACCAGAATCATCAAACCTCGGTCGGGAACTTCTTATTTTCAAGTCATAGGCTGTTCCTGATCTGAGTGATGTAATAGTATGTCAGGAGGCAATCGTGATCTTGGAATCGTATCCTTGAGGTTCTCGCCTGACGACAAAACATTCGCCTCCGCATCCTTTGATGGAACATGTACAGTATGGAATTCAGAAACTGGAGAACTCCTGCTAGACTTCGATGACCACCAAGACATGGTCTGGACAGTAGCTTATTCACCGAACGGAGTGAAGATCGCTAGTGGCTCATCTGACCACACAGTCCGCATACGGAACACACTTACTGGCGAGCGACTCACCCAACCACTTCTCCACGCCGACGTTGTGCGTTCGATGGTCTGGTCTCCAGACGGTCGTCAGTTGATTTCCGCATGCAATGATGGGCAGATCTACTTCTGGAGCGCACCGACTGGCAGCCAGCTAGGCTCTCCGCTGCAAGCCCACCTCGATACAATTAACTCCATGGCTATATCACCCAGTGGTTCCTTAGTGGCCAGTGCATCTGGTGACTACACTGCCCGATTGTGGAACACGGTTACCCGTCAGCCATTCGGTCGTGTGCTTCAGCATAACGATGTGGTATCCACTGTAGCATTTTCGCCGAATGGCCAGTTTGTTGCCACCGGTGGTAGGCAGGAAATTATCTTTCTCTGGGATATCTCTCAGGAGGGTGTCATCGCGACGGACGCGGTGTCAGTGTCACTCTTGCACGCTGCACCGATACCGCACTTCGCAGGTGATGTTGACCAGGTAAGATTACACAAGGTTTTCTTCGGAATATATGTCTAATATGAATGTTCGAAGCCGCGGTCGATCTCGGGTTCTCTCGCAGGGAGCCTGAGACCGTCCATATCAGCATCAGATGTGCCCTCTGACGGAGCTCAGGGCATGTCATCCCTTCCGATCGCACCAGCTGGCCTTGTCGATTCGGAAGTGCCGCCAATCTCTTCGAGTTCCACGCCAACGCGAGATGCCCTCCAAGGTGGTGGGTGTATGACCAGATATATTAAAAGCCGACCGGCTCACGTGTTTCCCGTATCTTCCAGCTGGTCGAGTGGCCTCGCCGCATGGCACCGTTCCAGTTCCAGCTCCCCCTTCGTCACAATCTTTTTTCAAACGTCTTTTTTCCAAGTCCGATACGCATGTCGCATCTCCAGAGCACTCCAAACCACGCAAGTCCACGTTCTTCAATAAACTCTTGTAGTAACCATTTACTTTTTCCGGTGTCGAACCCGTTCTAACCCTGACCCACAGACATCGCAAGCGCGGGGGAACGGAGAGGCGAGACAATCCCGATGATGCTCAAACTAACTAGCCTGCTTTCAGGGCAAACTGTACATGTATTAGTATCTTGCCCACTTCCATTAATCTACGAGTTCTCGGGCTGTTACTCGCTCCATCCTGGGTACATTACCTCTCCTATGGTACATTCATGGTGATCGATCGATCTCTGGTATGGTACTTCATACTTCATAGATAGAGATGTGTTTTGCTCATGGATTGGATGGCGCTTCCGAGTCACTAACCACCTGTACTTTCCTCCAATTATCCAACAACCCTTAACGAATGTCCGGTTCTGCCCTCCCTCAACGGAGGATCGAAAGGGGTTGCGGATGAGGTGCCGAAAATGCCAAGTTCCAGCGGCATCGGTCGAATTGATGTTCAGCTGCAACACCTCGAGGATAATGAGCGTAGTATGGATGTATGAAACATTGACCAATATAGTCTACGGTGTTGTTCCCGAGAATATGGACTACATGTCTCTAGTTCGTTCCTTGCAAGGGTTGTCCCTACGGTCAAATGGGTGGTCGGTACATAGTATCAGAAAGAAACCAAATTCGTGTGGTCATCCACATGAATGATTTTTTCGAAGGTTTCCTGCTACGTGTCCTCCCCTCTCCCCTGACATACATCAGAACCTGGACATACACCGATGAATACTGGGAACCCACTAATCCAGCTGGGAAGACGAAGCCTTCTCCCAAATGTGCCCTCAGTCTGTACGTGTTTACGAATAGAACGGAGGTGTGAATCTTCTGACCGGGGATGATGCGACGAGGCTTAGAGAGATGCAACCTTAGAATTTAAAATATGGTCAGATGCGCCAATCGATCGCTCCAGCGCCCTACTTTTGAACATGTTCGCCAGCTCCGGACCACGATACCTGATGCCTAATGGGGCAGAACTCGAAGATGAGTACCTGCGAACCAGACTTCTTTGATATTACCTGTCTTGCTTACCTTGCAGCTGCTGCCCTTGGCCCGAGACTCTTTGCGAGTTCCGTTGAGCTTCTCGTCATCAGTCGCCGTGAGGTTCTGGTCCTCAACGACTCCGAGTTCCTCGTCAAGAATATACTTGGACTTCTGGTTCTGATAACTCACTGCCTTCTTATGGTCCGTGACCGTCTTCATCTCGTGAAGTACTTTAAATTGACTCACCGCTCGCCCAGAGCAAGGGCATGCCGGAAATGGCAAGCGTGTTCCGCAGATGACGAGCTCGAGAGGGAGACGTCTTGCTTCACAAAACTGACAGATGACACCGTATCCCTACTAAGGACGGAGCATTAGACCTCACACGAATTGTCAGAGCAAGGAACCCCACCCACCATACCCCGACGAAATGCACATTCATCTCTTCCCAACAGAATGTTGATTGAAGGCACTTGCGATATCTTTTGCATGAAGCTTCCGTGAGCAAACGGCCATACAATGTTCATAAGCCCTATAGCTGTGCGTTCATGGGATCTGCAGACACAAAGGATTAGATATACTGACGTTCTAATTTGTTTTTCCGTCACAGTCTTGAATCTTGATCAACCCAACCTAAAAGGCACGTGGAGTCAGTTGGTGATGCAACCGTGTGTGAGGCCCTACCTCGTGTATTACCCCGGCGAGAATCCAGACTCGATAAGCGCCGCGAGAGAAACCTGGTGTTCCTGTTGAGCAACATCCACTGAACAAGTATATACGTGTGACCAACCACGCCGTGGTAGTGAGAGAGATGATGCAGATTGGCAATTTGGCATGATGCGGGCGAGCACTCCTCAATCGAGTGTTTCAATAACGTATCGGTTCTTCCCATATCTCGGTGGAGAATGCCTTCATCAATATCTGGCCCATCAGGACGCATCAGTGGAGACCCGACGTTCTGTAGCTTTTCTTTTAATTTGTGTTCAAGTTCTAGTCTGACCATAGTTTTACGGTAGAGCCCAAATAGTTACAAATACACTATTTCCGTTGGATCATGATCATGCACTGCAGTTCGTTATGCAACATGCAGCCCCCACGTTGGGTATTTCTCATTCTGTCCTACTACTAGCTAATAGTCCGACTCGGAGTGTCTTCTCTTCACGAGAGTAAATACAAGTACCTTCCGCCAGCTTCGTTCGTCGACCCCAACCCTCGTTCGAGTCGATCATGGGATCTGTCATGGAGGGAGCCCTAATCCCTATCAAGTCTCTCCATGGACACACCGATTCCGTCCAGGAATTGATTTTCTCGAAAAATGTGGACGAGCTCAAGATTATCAGCACATCCTCGGATGAGACTGTTCGCATTTGGAATGCGGGTACAGGAAAGGAAGTGGGAGAGCCGCTGCTAGGTCATGCAGCGAAGACCCTTGGAATTGCTATTTCGACGGACGGAACAAAAATTCTGAGTGGGGGAGATGATGGAAAGATCATCATGTGGAGCGCAGAGACGAGGGCAATGATCAGAACTATCAAACCTCGGTCGGAAGCTTCTTATTTTCAAGTCATAGGTTGTTACTGATCTGAGTAATGTAATAGTATGTTAGGAAGCAATCTTGGAACTGCGTCGTTGAGCTTCTCACCTGACGGCAAAACATTTGCCTCCACATCCCGTGATGGAACATGTAAAGTATGGAATTCAGAAACTGGAGAACTCCTGCTCGACTTCGATGACCACCAGAACAAGGTCTGGACAGTGGCTTATTCACCGAGCGGGGTGAAGATCGCCAGTGGCTCATATGACCAAACAATTCGCATACGGAACACACATACTGGCGAGCGACTCACCCAGCCACTTCTCCACGCCGACGCTGTGCATTCGATAGTCTGGTCTCCAGACAGTCGTCAGTTGATTTCCGCATGCAACGATGGGCAGATCTACTTCTGGAGCGCACCTACTGGCACCCAGCTAGGCTTTCCGCTGCAAGCCCACCTTGGTAAAATTAACTCCGTGGCTATCTCACCCAGTGGTTCCTTACTGGCCAGTGCATCTAATGATCACACTGCCCGGTTGTGGAACACGATCACCCGTCAGCCATTCGGTCATGTGCTTCGGCATAATGATGAGGTATACACTGTAGCATTTTCGCCAGGTGGCCAGTTTGTTGCCACCGGTGGCAGGGAATGCATTATCTTTCTCTGGGATATCTCTCAGGAGGGTGTCATCGCGACGTCTGCGGTGTCAGTGTCACTCTTGCACGCTGCACCGATACCGCACTTCCCAGGTGATGCTGACCAGGTAAGATCGCACTGGGTTTTCTTCGGAATATATGTCTGATATGAATGTTAGCCACGGTCGATCTCGGATTCCCTCGCAGGGAGCCCGAGACCGTCCATCCCAGCGCCAGATATGCCCTCCGACGGAGCTCAGGACATGTCATTCCTTCCGCCCGCACCAGCTGGCCTCGTCGATTCCGAAGTGCCCCCAATCTCTTCGAGTTCCACGCCAACGCGAGACGCCCTCCAAGGTGGTGGGTGTGCGACCAGATATATTAAAAGTCGACTGGCTCATCTGTCTCGTATTTTCCAGCTGGCCGAGTGGCCTCGCCGCATGGCACCGTTCCAGTTCCAGGTTCCCCTTCGTCACAATCTTTTTTCAAGCGTCTTTTTTCCAAGTCCGATACGCACGTCGCATCTCCAGAGCACTCCAAACCACGCAAGTTCACATTCTTTGATAAAATCTTGTAGGGAACATTGACTTTTCTGGTGTCGAACCCGTTCTGACCCTGACCCACAGACATCGCAAGCGCGGGGGGACGGAGAGGCAAGACAATCCCGATGATGCTCAAACTAACTAACCTGCTTTCACAGTAAACTGTACATCTCACCCACTTCCATTAAGCTACGACTTCTCGGGCTGCTACTCGCTCCATCCTGGGTACATTACTTCTCCTATAGTATATTTATGGTGATCAATTGATCTCTCCAGTATGATACTTCATGCTTCTAGTAGATAGGTGGACACATGTTTCGCTCGCGGATTGGTTGGCGCTTCCGAGTCACCAGTACTCTCCTCTAATGATCTAACGACCCTTAACGAATGTCCGGTTCTGCCCTCCCTCACCAGGGCAGTCATAGGAACGGAGAATCGAAAGGGGTTGCAGAGAGCTGCCGAAAATGTCAAGGTCCAGCGGCAACGGTGAAACGGGTTTTATACGGCATCGGTCGAATTGGTGTGCGGCTGCAACACGTCGAGGGAACAAGCGTAGCATGGATGTATGAAACGTTGGCCAATATAGTCTACGGTGTGGTTTCGACAGCTACTAAGCCGACACGACCTTGATGATTTTGCACCAAATAACGGAGCCTAGGCCTCAAAACCTTGTAATCGATGCGTAGTCAAGTAAGTGAGGCGGTGAGGTGGCTCTGGTCTGAGGGTGATACGTCAGCGTGTCAGCAAATATAACTTATTACCATGCCCTGCCAACATCAGCAAGGGTCGGCTGCACTCGAAGAGCGGGATCTTTAGGTCCTCTGTGCATCGACCAACACTTGTACGGGACACAGGACAGAGCACAAACATACCGTGTTTCAAAAGGCAGCCACGGGCATCCATAGCTTGGCCAAAGTCGGGTCCCGGGTAACGTAAGAGAATTTTGATAATGTCTGCAGGCATAATTGACTTTCGGAGAGCTTTATGGTCTGTTAGGGGTTGTAAAAGGGGAAAAGCTCTACGACATTTCCAGTCTGAACGCCGGGATAAGTTATGTTTCAAATACGTTCGTGCAGTCTTGACCACATCCTCCGACAAGGTCACCGTGTCCTTCGACGGGATTACCTCTTTGACTGCGCCCTTCGACACGGTCACCCCGTTGACAGCTAAAATGAAATGTCCTTTTAGGTGTCTCTCGTTTTTAAGATTATGCTAGAAGACTCACAAGCTTCATAGTACGCAACGATGGAAGTCAGCTTCAAAATGCCCTCAGAGTCACCGTGAATGGTTTTTTCAAAGGCTTCCTGCCATTTGTCCTCCCCTCGAACACGGTTTCTGCCCTCCTCTGAAATACAGACATCAGAACCGGGACATACACCGATGAATGCTGGGAACCCGAACCTCAGCACGAACAATAACACGTCCAGACAACGTAGAGGTGCGCATTGCGATCATCGCAAGCGTCCAAAGAGTTCCTGGACAGCGGTGCAATCGAAAAGTACCTTCTCCTACTTTTCATCGTCCGGTTCGAAGCCTTCTCCCGAATGTGCCCTTGGTGTGTACGTGTTTGGGAATAGAACGGAGGCGTGGACCTTCCATCAGGAAAACCCCCCCCTCTGAATTCCGCAGAATCTTTGAGAATTCTGCAAAATCCAATGAAGTGTTCCAATAATGCTTATATCCGTAGTCCCTCTAAGATCTTCACTTATTCGACAGAATTCTGCACAATATTACACGAAACAAAATTATATTTCAGTATTAAAGGGGGGTATCTAATATTGTAGTAGAGATGGATTTTCGGGCATGACAGCGTCCCTCGATCGTCCTTCCCTCGATCAGCATGTCTCTGTGCATCTCTTCGACAGTAGTGGCCATGTCGCATCGTCACGCTGTTGCTGCGTGTCGCGCCAGCTAGTGTCGTCCCGTAAGCATTCTAATAGCAGATACA